>JAJHUR010073337.1:0-17534 GCA_027495735.1 Lutjanus campechanus
ACCTGCCCCTAAAAGAAAGGAACTCACTGAACCAGATCTATCTATCTATCTATCTATCTATCTATCTATCTATCTATCTATCTATCAGGTACAGCAACTGGCTAGCTCCATTTCCGCTGATGACTCCCATCCCCTGGCGAGTGAGTTCCAGCCACTATCATCCGGATGGAGACTCAAAATCCCAAGAGTTAAGACCACTCGTTACAGGAACAGCTTTGTTCCTGCTGCTGTTTCTCTTTTAAATAAGTCTTGACACACTTTACTTCCATTTGTGTGGTCTGTCTTATTTTAACATGGTCCTAGCTTACTTATTTATTTATTATTATTTTACTGTCCCTTGTATCATGCTTTTATGTTTTTAGCACGCTCTTAACAGGTTTCATATTGACATTTTAGTGATATCTAATGACTTTTGTTTATTCATTTTAGTCTTTAACCATGATCAGTGAGCTGCTGGGAGTACCTGACAATACCTGTCAATGTCTTTGGTCTGTGCTGTTTTTAATCTGTCTTTTGTATGTGTCCTGTGTTTTTAATGTTTGTGCATAACGTTTGAGATGCCCTCTCCAGACTGTATGAAAAAATCTACCTACAGGTATCAATAAAGTTACCTTGAACCTTGAATACCTACTCCAGCAACAGCACAGCCTGTTCATTCTGCTGCTGTCTGGCAAGAGATACAGAAGTATCTGCTGCTGTGCCACCAAGCTACGGAACAGCTCCTCAATAGAGTGCCTAAGTAACCTAACGTCTAAGTTTGTGGCACAGTTCAAACAGAATCAAAAAATAATTTGTCTCTACTCATTCTCCACAACCCACCATTAATAAAACTTAATTTTTATTATTTCTATTTATTTAGGGGATGAAAAATGGGAGAACAAGGGATGTGGAGGGCCCTATGCTAGTTTTTACCTCAGGCCCTAACATGACTAAATCTGCTCCTGGGTAAACTAAATAAATATAAACAGTGAGTGACTTTAGCGTTCCATTCTTAATATTTAATTAATCAAGTGAATTTAACACCTTGAATGTTAAACTGACGAAGGATAAATAGATTTTACTCTACTCTCTGTGAACTGGAACACGGAAGTGGATTTCTCTCGTTTCGTCTTTGACTCTGTCACTGCATCCTCCGGCGTTGACACCGCAGTAGCCACGCCTGGTTGGGTGAGTGTAGTAGTGGGTAGTGGTAGCAGCAGCAGCAGTGGTAGCAGGGCCCTCCCTCTGTCTCTGCACATAAATACTCGCAGCCTGCCTATTCCAGGCATGGATGACGGTTGCACTCAGACATGGCACTGCGACATTATACTCTCGACTTCAGCCTCTCTACGGCAGGTAAGATGAGCCCGGGTAGCGGCTGAATAGAGTCAGTGCATTCAGGTTAACAGCAGCCACTGCATCAGGGCTGCTGCATGCTAGCTAGCTGCTAGCCTGCTAATATGAACCTGCTAGTCTGTCACTGCCCTTCAAAACAGTAACGCTCTATTGATTTGGATGAAACATGGCTGATAATGGCACATACACACATAGTTTTTGACAAGCGGTTGTATAAAGCTGAAAGTTATAATGGGAAAAATATTAGATTTTAATGTCATTTGCATGCTCGTGTGTTGTTAGACGTTAATTTTTTTTTTAAACTTGTCTATTCAGTCCCATTGCTGTGGGTAGCGGTTCAACACCGCTCTGGCTAACAATGTGAATAAAGTGAGTCGTGTCTACAAGGGAACCCCAGAACCGCGATAGATCTCGCGAGAGTGATCATTTTAACCTAAGCCACGTATTCCCCTAATCCTAACAAGGTGTTTTCTGCCCCTAAACCTACCTAAAATTTTACTACATCTTTAAAACATAATTAGTTGGCGCAAGGTGTTCAACGATAAGCAACTCTTACATATCTCGCGAGAGTTTCCCTAAAAAAGGGTTCCCTTAATTATGTTCAATCTAGCGCGGTCGCACAGGAAGTGGCGCATTTCCGGCCATTTTTGTAGTTTAATGTATTGAAATCTAATACATAACGGCAGTGGTTGAAGAAGTGTTCATATCCTCGTGTAAAAATAGCAATACCATACTGTGGAAACGCTCCAAGTAGAAGTAGACATCCTGCATGATGTATAACTTTAAGTAAAAATAGGAAAATATTAGCAAAATGTACTTAAAATACTTACAATGCAGGAAAATAAAGAGTGTAGTGTATAGATTACTGATCAAATGTAGAATTTCTATCATCAACCATGCAATGCAGACCTAATGGTAAAATAACATTGTGCAATAATAATTCAACCTTGCAATACTCTGATATGCACTGCCATCAATACTGGATTTACACTATACATTTCAAGTAAAACTCTAAACTCTAAGTATGTTGCACTATACACTTTTGTTCATGTTTGTATTTTCTGTTTTTCTCAGAATTTCTCTTTGCTTATAAGCTATATATTTATTTCTATTCTTAAATGGAAGCAAGTATAACGTGACCCAGTTTGCCCCTGTGGATCAAGAAATGGTAGTATTGGTGCATTAATGTGGAAGTAGCATATTACTGCTGTGAAAGGTACAACATTTCCCTCTAAAATGTAGTGGAGTAGAAGTAGAAAATGCATCAAATGGAAATACTCAAGCAGTTACCTCAGAATTTTAACGTTCTCAGTCATGACTCTCACTTTCTGTCGCTTTTGTCTTAAATGAGGAGCAAATCGGTCCTACTTGCCTAGCTAGAATGCGGTGCCATGAAATACATGTATTATTGGATATATTTTTTAATACAGGATGTTGGTCCACAGTCACTGTGCATTTAGTGTACTACAATAGTATGTACAATATAGTAGCCTCAAAAAAGGCCCAATGTGTAAGATTTACAGGATTTCTTGGCAGAATACGGCAGAAAGGGAACATAATATTCATGAGTATGTTTTCATTAGTATGTAATCACCTGAAAATAAGAATCGTGTGTCTTAATTACCATAGACTGAGCTATTTACTTCAACAGCAGGTGCAGGTCCTCTTCCATGGCAGCTGCCATGTTGCAATGCCATCTTTGTACAGTAGCCCAGAATGGACAAATCATACACAACTGTGTGGTGGTGTGGGGGTGGTGTTTATTTGTGCTTAGAACATAACCACTTTAAAACAATCAGAAAATATTTTATTTCTCTGGTTCAGTCTCTCTGCTCATCAGTATGAACCCTGCAAGCTTTCTCTGTCCCTTTCTCACTCTCAAACACATCAACACAAACCAAACAAAGCTTCTATGCACAGTCTGTGCACAACCCACACAGAAAAGGTCCATTTTCATTCCAGCTCAAAAATTCACTGCGTCAGCCCCCGTGTCAGTAATTGGTGATTTTTTTCCCCCTCTAAGATTGGTCTCAAAAATCCCATATTGTTCAAACTCTGACATTGCAGATTAAGATAAAATTAAAAAAAAATAAAAACTAGAATGAGGATATAAAATAAAATGCTTTGTTTTAAAGTACAGCAAACTACCAACTATAATTACAATTTAGCACTTCTATAAATTAGCCCAACCTTTATTTAACTGTCTGCCTGCATAATTAGCACTTTCACTTTCACATTTTTAAACAATATTTCTCTTCTTTTACTCGCCTTTTACTTGTTTGTAATAGAGCATTTTGACATTGTTGTTTTAATACTTTTTATACAAGTGAAGGATCTGACTAATTCTTTCACCCTGGACCACTGATGCACCGAATGTATAAAGTGGCAGATTATTTTCATTTTTCTATCCTCTGTCTCTTCTTTTCTCAGTTGACTCTGCTTCGACAGTTCCTGGTCTACTGTCCATATTTCATGAGCAGGAAATGACAGAGACTGTCCATGACACAAGTGGGCACGGATACCTCGCTACTTTTGTAGGCAAGAATGGCCGGTAAGAACCACATTTGCATTATTTGCACTTTATTGATTTGACGAACAAAAGAGAAACACATCATTATGGTTTCTTTGGTTTCTTTCCTCTGTGGAGCAAATACAGGAATTTACAGAACCATCTCAGAGTTGTGTAGTTTATTTCACAATATTAGTTTCACATTGTGCAAATTATGCTTTAATACCGCCGAATGGAATCTATAGTTTTATTGTAAATATTTGAGAACCTCTCTGGATTTGAATAAGTTATGTATTCAAGTCATTACAGTTTGTTTATTTCCAGTGAGACTACATATAATGTCTGTTGTTTCTCAGATATAAGCATGTGGTGTGTGTGTGTGTGTTTTGTTTTTTGTTTTGTCCCCCCCCCCAAGAGTGACGCCTCATTCTGTGGAAAGTGGAGGTCTTCTGTTGTAGAAAGTTTTGAGATATATGCCAGAACTGCTGGCTTGAAATTGACAGGATTAACACACAACAGAAAGCAGCGTAAGGCATGTAAAGGGGCGTTTCCCCTTTAACATTATGCTCATGTGATTGAGTTTGCTGTCAGGCCTGCTGAACAAGTTTAGCCTTATACATCTTACAGCTTAGCAAAGGTGTTATTTATCCTTATTTTTACGTGACATCAAAGCTTCAGTGTGCAAAATTTATAGGAGTTATTGGCAGAATATGGCAGTAATGGAATATAATATTCATAAGTATGTATTAATTAGTGTATAATCACCTGAAAATAAGAATTGTTGTGTTTTTTGTTTTGTTTTTTACATTAGAATGACTTGTTTTAATCTACAGAGGGTGGCAGGTCTTCCCCCATGGAGGCTGCCATGTTGCACCACCATGTTTTTACAGTAGCCCAGAATGGACAAATCAAACACAGCTGTGTGATGGTGTAACAAACAGCTAACTAACTAAACACTGGCGCTAGATACAGCCTTACACATTTATTGTGAGTTATGCTGCCACTGTAGAATCTTCTCCTTCAGACTTGGAAAGGGAGAGTGAGGTGAGGTGTTTAAAATCTGCAAACTAGATGTCACTACATCCTACACACTGGTACTTTAAGACTGTTAAGTGATAAGACTGATAAGTACACACTGCACACACTGATGGTCAGCAGAGAGATGGGTTATGCTGCAGGAAAAGTGGCGGCATTGAAGCTTTCCACTATGATGTGTGATAAACATTTTAAGTCATTTGTGAAAGAGGAATCAACAAATCTTTTATAGCTACTTTTAAGACAAAAGGATAAATGTAGTAAATATAGTTTTGGGTGGAGTATCAGTTTAGTCAAATAAAATGTTCTACTCACTTTATTGTGTTGTGTCCATCTCTTTTATCACTTCATTTCTCAGGCTTGCTATTCTGCGTGTGCACGCCCATGGGTTGGTCACCATTGATCTGCAGTGTTACGAAGAGGATAACATTGCACAACTAGACAATGTAGGTGATTATTTTGCATAAGAATATCACCAACAGTTTAGCCAGAATAAACAGCAGGCTTTTCCCTACTTAGGTGAAACGGCTAAGTGTTTTTATATTTATGTTTTATTTATATTTTTAGGATATTTTGATATATTTTTTTTCACATTCCAATTCCAATGTCTGAATATCCTTAAGAATTAAAGGTTTGTTTCTCTTTGGTGTACTTGCTTATTATATTCTCATCACATCAGTGAAATAAAGTGGTATTAAAATTACAGTAATTTCATTTATCACAATTATTTCTGGGACAATATATATTGTATAACAAAACTTGTAATTCGTAACAAGGTTTGTCATAGGCAACTGGACTTGATAGAGTTCTTGAAGACGTTTCGCCTCTCATCCAAGAAGCTTCTTCAGTTCTGAAGAAGAATAAGTTGGAGCACAATGAAATGATATGACTGCAGCATTGTTCATTATCTATGTATTTGGGCATCAGAGTTCTTGCCTTTGTAGTATAAAGTACCTGTGCCAGTTGATGAAAATATGTACTTTCACTTTTATGGTGTCTCTGACTCATTTGTTTCTCTGCAGCTTTTAAATGCACTGGAAACAAAGCTAAAGGTTCTCTTAAATGGCAATATTACAAGGGTTAAAAGGTATGTATCTGGAAGTTCATACTGTTTAAAGATGATTGCCATATTTAATTCATGGTGCAGTGATATTGATTAATTGTGCTCTTTCATCGCTCATCCTAAGGCTTCCAGCACTTGTACGAGGAGCAAAGGTTGACCGATACTGGCCCACAGCTGACGGCAGACTGATTGAGTATGACATTGACCGGGTGGTGTACGAAGAGGATTCTCCATACCAAAACATAAAAATATTGCACTCACAGCAGTTTGGAAATATCCTGGTACTCAATGGAGACATTAGTAAGTAACACAACACTACAGCACAAGACATGTTTGTCAGTTTGGCTCCATAAATTGATGGTAAATATACAAAGTGTGCTTTTAACAAGTACTTTGTCATCAGGAAGCCTTAGGGCAACCACCCTAATATTAGCAAAATATGGCTTTCTCCAAACCAACCAAACTCCATTGGCAAAATTGGTCATTCTAGCTAGCAGAACACAGGAATTGCTGGTCTGCTGCTGCCCTGATCTGTTAGATTGTCTGTGTTATTATGTGATTTTAGTGATTCTGAAGTAGCCTTTTAAAACACACACAATAACACAGAAACAGACTGATGCAGCAGTAGACCATCAACTGCTGTGTTCTGTGAGGTAAAATGACTGATTTTGGCTATGGAGTTTGGTTTGGTTTGCTTGGTTTGCGGTCTGACAAAGTAACGTGGTAGAAATATTCTAAATACAGCATACACTTGAACTGCAATTGATTTTTTTTCTTTATGTGACTAAAATATGTCCATAACAGTACATTGCTTTGCTTGAGTGCATCATACAACCCCACTTCAAATAATCCAAACTATCCCTTTAGTGTGACATAAAGCTGTAATGTAGTGAACCATGTGAAACTTGCATCAGTAAATCTGATGCTGATTATTGTTTCAGTTTGTATCAATTAAGAATTGATCTGTTTCTATATGTTTATAAGAACTGAATCTTAGTGTGTAAATGATTCATTCACCTTGCAGACCTGGCAGAGAGTGATTTGGCCTACACCCAAGCCATCATGGGTAGCGGAAAAGAGAATTATGCTGGAAAAGAGGTGCTGATATTAGGAGGAGGTGATGGAGGCATCCTTGCTGAGGTGGTCAAACAAAAGCCAAAGATGATCACCATGTTGGAGATATCCTTTATGGTTTCCGCTCTGCTGGACTTTTTTTATTCTGTGTTGTGACTTTGTTTTTTCCTTGAGGCAATGTAGTTTTCTTTTTTCTCACAGCGTTTGATTAATCCATACACATCTTCATTTGAACCTGACTGGTGATTCCTTAACAGAGTGTGTACATTGACCAGAAGGTGATAGACGGGTGCAAAGCGCACATGAGAGTAACTTGCGGCAATATCCTTGACAACCTGAAGGGAGACTGTTACCAAGTGAGTGTTTCAACAAGTATTTATCTGTAATGGTCGGAAAAAAACCTGCTGCCTCACTGAGCCCACCGCTGGTGATTCTCAATAACTGGTTTCACAGAGCATGACTGTGTTAATGATGCCTTGTGGGTTTTCTTGTAATAAATCAAATTCAGTCTTACTCACCAAAATGCAGCGTCTATCTTTGAGGTCTAACAAAAACAGTGCAGTTCCTTCCTCATAAAACATTTGCAAAGCAAACTTTTTAAAGTACTTTTAATGTAGCATTGCTTACATCCGTGTTCATTAGCTTACAGTCTATATATATTATATATAGACTACTATATACTATATATACTGTATTTTCCAAATGAAAGAAACTTTGAGAGGAAAGTTGAGTGGATTATTAATGTCTCATCCATTTCAGATACTAGTTGAGGACTGTGTCCCCGTGCTGAAGAAGTACGTCCAGGAAGGAAGGACGTTTGACTACGTAATTAATGACCTCACTGCAGTCCCAATATCCACAGAGCCAGAAGAAGGTTTCTGTACTTTTTTATTTAAATATAAACAGTATATTTTCCATGGTGTTAAATAAATGAGGTACAGAGATGTCAACTTTAGTCTGAACCTGTCTGTTTGTTGTAGACTCTACGTGGGAGTTCCTGCGTCTCATCCTAGATCTGTCAATAAAAGTCCTGCATCCCTCTGGGAAATATTTCACACAGGTGAGTCTCGTCCTTTCAGTAAATGCTGAGTGTGTTAAATGCAAACTGTTAATATTGGCATTGTTAATACATCCACACGTTTGTTCAGTCAGCTGAGATGATCAGGGGTCAGACAGAGATGCTTTTATAAAATGTTGTCCCTACCTTTTATTAAGTAAAACGGGAGAGACCAAGTAACCCTGAGAACAAATCTTTAAGAGCCTGTTTACACCTGGTATTAACATGTGTCTTGGGGGATCCAATTACAAGTTGGCAGCTCTAAGTACGTCTGTTCACACCTGCCATCACAATGCATCTATGTGCACTTGTGACACACACGTTTTGAAAGACACCTATTGTTTGAGAAGGCCTGAACACCCACCGAAAGCATTACGAGGTGCGTCAAACTGCCTTGACGTCTCTGCTCCGACCTTTGGAGAAAGCTAGAAGCAATAAAAAAGGTATGGTTTATGGTTTAGTTTATTATAAACTATGATGAACTTCTAAGTACTGTCTCTCCCTCTTCATCTCCTTGATGCATGATGGTCTTAAAGTTCACTGCCTGCTGTAGTGTTAAGTGTGGTGGTGAAGTGGTAATAACTAAGTTATCCTGGTCACTCACATTAGATCAGAAAACATAAATATCACACACCATTCAGTCATTATAAAGACTGACCTGGAAAAAAGGTTCAGAGTACAATATTTTTTATATAAATGACTAATAACAATAATAATACAGTATTAAACAAGTAAGTGGATACATACAAATAGGGACATTTTCCTAAAAAGCTGCTGGTTCTGTGGCGTTCACATTTCAAATCTAATACCTGTAGTGCACCATAGGAGCATCAACTGACGCCCATGAAATGAGGCACTTCAGTTATTGCTTTCAGTGTATTCAGGCCTTTACTGGCGGCCCAACAGCAGTAGCCGACATGTCAGGTGACACAATTATTTTTTACACAAAGAAAGAAATAACTAAATGCATAAAGTTTGACAAATTTACAAGATGGCCCAAATTTTGTATTTTCCGTTTGTATTCCAGTAATTTCATTCTGGCATTGATTGACTGGTTTTGGTCTTTCAAGCATGCCTTTTCCTAATCAGTGTCTTCTGTGCCCTCTTGAGGATCCAGCCTCTATGCCTCTAGCCACCCCAGTCGCATGTAAACACCAGATGTAAACAGGGCTTTAAACCCTTGGGAGAACTGCATTTTCAGAGTATCTTGCTTCCCTCATTTTATGTTTTTCCTGCTGAAACAGGATATCTGGGCAGGAAATCTTGTTAGCAAGGAGATAATGGTGGTGTTGTTTGATGGGAGGAATGAAAGGCTTAGATCGACAGTAAATTTTATGGTCTACTTGCATATTAAAGCTCTCAAATTGTGAAACAGGAATGATTTATGGTATGGGAAACCAGCCACCAAGGGTAGAAGTATTTTTTCATTTTGTTGTTGGCTAAAAGTTGGAACCCACCACTTCCACTTACAACCCTGCAGCTATGCTTGAAAAACATAATTAGCCACAGTCTGTGTGTCTCATGACATTAAGCTTTTTTTCTGCCACTGATCATCAGGGTAACAGCTCGAATCTGACAGAGGCACTGAGTCTGTATGAGGAACAGTTGGGAAAGCTCTCGTGTCCCGTGGAATTCTCCAAAGAGGTGGTGTGTGTGCCCTCCTACTCTGAGCTGTATCCTTTTTTTTTATCAAACTAGAGTGGCTGAATTCATTTGCCAAACTTTTCATTCCTCATTTGCTAGTTATAACCCTAGAAAGTGTATTGTATGAGTTTGCTGCTTTATTACAATTTGAATCTTATGTTGGGGTTTTTTTGCTTCTTTTTTTCTGTTGATAATAACTCTTCACTCCAGTGTTAATTTTGTTAAATATTATTTTTTCTTTTCACTGCCTAAGCCAAATGACTTTACAACTTGACAAAAACCGTGGCAAAAACTACGATCTCTGCTTTACGATCTAACGTCACCCAACCGTACGGTGGCACAAGACAGTTCAGGTGATGAGAGCTTGTTTTTCACCATAGTTTAATATAAACTGTTCATCATGTAATTGTGTTTTAACTACTGAAGTGACGCTTGGTTAACATTTATATCAACACCAACTGTTTTCTTTATCTACCGAATGCATCTGTCTCAACCACATGCGATAAAGTGTAATTTACACTTAGGAACACAAGTTAATTCTGCCATCTGGTGGTTAGGAGTATTAATGACTGCCATCAGTGATAATTGGTACAACGATTGATAACATAATAATAGCTACAATAAAATAATATAGCTGCGTTCATTATTAAGGGGATTAAAGCAGGCATTTAAAAGTAATGCAAAAGTTACTTTCCCTAGTAACTAATTACTATTATATGAGGTAATTCATTAACTTTTGAGGGTGGTAACTGACTACTACATTTCAGTAACTAAGTGTATGGTACTTCATGTTAGACATATGATTGGGGAAAGGTGCCAAAAGGTAGTATATTTAATGTTAATGTCAACAGGTTAATAGATGTTTTCCATTGAGTATACAGAATAATGCATGTGGGAATTCAAACATTTAAATAACACATTACACTTAAACTAAATCCATTCAATTTTTAGTCAGTTCAGTCTACTGTAGATTTAGTAAAATCTTATGATATTTAGTCAACTAAAACAAAAACAATTCAGATGACTATAATATAAATAAAACTAAATGGCATTTTAGTTAAAAGACTGAAGGCTAAAACTAAATCAAGATTTGCTGTCAGAAATAACAGAGTGTACTCAACAAGTTAATTGCTGCGGTCTGTCAGATACTCTGAGGGCTCTGTTTGTTTTCCCTTCAAGGATCTTAGCTGCAGCAATATAACCATGTCCTCATTTCTGCAATAACTGTGGCGAGGACACTGTTGTAACTCCTAGAAATGATGGACAGAAGTACAAAAATAAGACCCAAGTTGTTCATTTGTTCATATATTCCTAGACCGAGCAATACTGTACATGTTTGCATGCTACCACGTTTTGTTGTGTCCAGTCCTTAACTGTGCTGTATCAGATGGGTTTTCTACACCGTGTGGAAGAAATAAAGACCTCCAGTTTCTCTGCTTGAATCCCCAGCGGCTGGAATGTTGATGCTCCTCCCGTTTCTGCTGTAGCCTTCAGGGTGTGTTCAGACTGAACCTGACATGAAAATTAGAGGCAACACAAAGTTTGGATTAATGTGCTGTTATAGCTGCCTTAAAATGCTCCAAAAAAGGAGTGTATCAGTAGAAATATAACAAATAATTGCAATATTCCTGTAATGTAAAATGAGTAGTTCATACCCAGGCACTTTTCAACACACACACACACACACACACACACAGGGCAGTCTGTCATACCTTGTTATTAGTGAGCTGCATAGCTGACTGACTCCAGGTAACATCTGTACTGTAATTGGCTGTTTTTGGTTAACAAGCATGTTTTTAGTTAACAAAACACTCCAGTGGTCAAGTTAGTGCGAATAAATCAAGATGAAAATTTACTTTGTGTTCAGTCTGAACACAGCTTTAAAGGCACAATGACAGTTTTATGATCCCCTCTCCATTAACCCCACCATACCCTAATCTTCCTTCTCCTGTCTTCCTGTTTTAGTTGTGTTTTACCATCGTTTGCTACAACTTATCAGTTGTACTTTGTTTGTGTTACTTGATTTCGAATGTCCATTTGCATGTATTCTGAAGGAATTGTTAGATGTTTAAACAGTGATTTGATACACTGATAATGTGGTGTTACTCCTCTTACAACAGGCGTGTGTGTGTTTCTCTTGTTTTCTTTAGTTTTTTTTTTTTCCTTTGCTTTGAGGTATGCGCTCAAATTGTGTGATAGGGCAATCTGTAGGCTCAGCACAGCTGAATTGAGTTGCTTTTAAGCTCTGTTTTTGTTACTGCCTCTCAAATGTGATTTGATTCTTTCAGGTTGTATCGAGACAATGTGATCGTGTCCAGTGAGACTGAGGTGTTTGAGTCCAAATGTGTTTTTAAAAGGGAAACAATTCCACCACTTTAATGCCACCTCTGCTTGTGCTGTTTATATGTCATGTTTTATTAGCACCTTTGGTTCCTCCTGATATATTTTAAGTTTTTTAAGACTGTACTAGGTGCATGTAAAGGACGGTGAATGTAGCTTGCATATACAGTACACAGCACGTTTACGCGTGATTAACCCTGTGGGACTGAGTTACATTTATTTATTCAATATGATTTCACCAAATGCTGTTCTGTCCCACTTGAGATAATTTTTGTGACCATCTGCAATTAAAGTGTTTTTGGGGGAAATGTCTTGTTTTGTTTTGTCCCCCCCCCCCAAAAAAAAAAAAAAAAAAAAATTGGATTGATGAATAATCAATGACGTCCTTGGGTTATTTTAAGAAACCATGTCGATATAAACTGAGCAGGAAATCAGTGTGTGTGGATACACCATGAGCCAGTCATAAAGTTTTTCACAATTGTGTCATGGGTAACATCTTTTAAAATCACTGTGTTCTGTTAGACTGAAACAAATAGTTGGTCAAAAGACAACTGGTAAAAAAAAAAAGACAATTGTCATTTTTCATGCAAAATAGCAGGAGAAGCTTTTCCTTGTTTTATATCGTGAACCACAGAAAATATTAGGCCCTCCAAGTACCACCTTCATGTTAAAATACAAGTGATGGAGGCAGGTTGAATTGATGAATTGATGGAGGCATGAATTTTGATTTATGGATCCGTTTAAATTTTTCAACACGTGTTCACTAAGCTAACATATTCAGGCATATTGTGTTTTACCTTTAAGGGGCGCCACAAATGGGAAAAGTTTGTCTCATTATTGGCTGCATGGATTTGTACAAAAATCATTTTGCATGACCTAATCAATACATGAATTTTGGTAATAATTGGTTAAAGAGACTTATTACAGCAAATTGAAATTAATAAACATTTCACAATCCAAGCCTCTAAAACTTAGCCATACGTCCAACAGAGCTGAAGCTTCTCTGGCACATCAACTGAACTGTGACAAATCTTTCCCTCACTGCAACCCGTGGCCAATTCCGTCACTCTGTATTTTTGAAAATTTGCTAAATCAATTAAGTTCTGCATCTTCAAAAGGCTTCATTCAAATGCGACAACAATCAACACAGACATTCTGTAGATGGTTGATATCAGGTGTTTCAAATTGTGTTGAGATCATCAAACGGTGAGACCACAGAGATGTTTAATATCTTGCTGTAATTTGTACTGTATGCACATTTTCTTTTTTGCTCAATGTTTGATTAAACTTCATCTGTAAATCACCTTCTCTTGAGATCCAAAGGTCAAGGGTTAGAATCCATGTGACTAAATCCCACTTGCCAACAATGTGACAACCCCTTCATGACTGTGTGTCGTGTGTGTCTTATCAATATTTGTTTCTTTCAAGCATCCAGATACTCAAAATTTGCACGGACCCCGTTCATTGCCGCTTGCAGCTATATTTTTAAACTTGTTTTTGTATCGCAGACTACAGCAGATTAAAACTGACATAACAGACATGTAACTGAAGCCAAACACAGGTGTACTCAGTGCTGCCGTGTATCCGGTATGAAGATCAAACATATGTCAACCTACTGTCAGGCTCACATACTGTACATACTGTACATACACTATAGACGCACGTACAAACGCACACACACAGGTTTTTCTATCTTTGTGGAGACTTAAAGTCACAAACATTGTTTTTTAAAGATGTTCTGAAACTATTTATTACTCTGACTGAACAAATGTAAAATCTAGCCAAAAATATTTGATTTTGCAGGATACATTAAAGTTGTAGCAACTGTATTGTTTTGGGTTTGTGTTTATAAACTAAAAACCTCTCAAACAAGCAAAGCAGCACCTATCCTTACTCTAACAATTACTACCATGCTAATGGCTCTGTAAGGCTGTACTATACTTGTACTTTTGGCACGTTAGCCAGGCAATATTTACCAGTTAACTTAAGATTATAGGAATGTCAGTCGTTTCTGAAGTAAACTAGACTATTGAACAATATTTATAGGCACATATAGAATGACAGTTAAGGAAATTATATCAAACATAGTATTCATCACATTTAGTGCAAAGTCTTATGTGCCTTAATGTTTAAACTATTGAATGGATTGTTCCTAAACAGAAATTCATGTCCCTCATAGGATGAACCCTGAAGACTTTTACAATTCCCCTTACTAGCTATGAGCCCCTAACACCTGATAGGATATACCTCTTCTAATTACTTAATTACAGTCAATCTCAGGTATTGATAACAGTAAAATTAGCATGCTGACATGGTAAGCACTAGTCTGTTTTCAGTTATGCGTTTATTTGACACTACTGTCATTTAAAGTCAAAATCTGAAAAAGGGGAATGCTCGTGAGTCCTTTAACTTTTAAAAAAAGTTTTATTTCAATTTCCACTGCGGTGAAATATCTTTTTTTTAACTTGAGATCTTTATTGAGCTCTACTTAGTATTTGTAGCCCATTTGTCAACCTGATGTAGGCTATGAAAACATGAAGGGTTTTCAACACTTTTTGCAGCAAAGGCAATTTTATTAACTCTCATATCTATTATGAGAAATGTAGATGTATTTATTTGCAACATACGGCATTTTAAAGATTCAGTTGAACTTGATTGAGTCTAACACATCTGTTGGACTGGGGTATGTAACATAACATTGGAATATGAATACTTTATAGCATCATTGTACAAAGGAATAAAGGTTTTTGGTCTCATTGTGCAAATATGATTATAAAAAGTGTGTAAAAAAAAATCAAATACCATGTGTAATGCAGGCTTTCCATTACTACAGGTCAAACAATACATGTGACATGCAGATGGACGATATATAAATTACTCTATTAATTTACATTATATACAAGTATTTCAAAATAAGAGCCATTAAACAGTCTGTTTGTCCTTTTTGGATCAGGGCGCTTGTTGATTTCTGTACTGCCTGTTGATCTCGTTGAGGATCACATCCATACTGGGGTCTTCATCAGCTGTGATTTGTCTGTCTTCAAACGGGCTACCTGTAACACAGCACCACCGCATGATTGCATGATTTCTAAAACAAAACACATTTCTAAACAAATTCTAAACCAGTCTCTTTCCAAAAATCATGCCCGGGTTGCTCAAAATAATACAGACTTGTTTGTGAGCAGCTTCATGTTGGAAATTCTTTTCTTTCTGCAGTGGCATCTACCAGAACATGAAACTACTCAAAACAAGGTGTGTGGATTATCTTGGAGTAACCAGGTCATGATTTTTGGAGAGAGATACTGTTGTGCTCCTCTCCAAAATTCTGTGACTCACACAAAAAATGGAGATGGATAAACAGCCCTACAGGCCAGGGGGAAAATATGTATTTTGATTTTTGGGTGCACTGTCCCTTTAGATCTAGTTAAAAAAAAAAGAAGCTAATAATAATTTAGAAATATTATTCCATAATATTTCACTGACAAATTCAAGGCAGTGAGCACTCATCACACAACAGACCATGACCATGCCAGACTGTCTTCACTTACTGATGCCATTAATCTGCTCTGAGGAGTCGCTGACGAGGAAAGATGAGGAGCTGTTGGACTTGGAAGACTCTGAGGAATGAAGAGATGTTAGCCTGGTCACTGATGACTTCTTCACTGTCTTCTGCGTTGCGGTGCGACTCCATTCTGTGAAAAGAAAGCCCATGAGGTGAAATGTAACATATTCACACAGAGATGTGATGTCTAATTAATCATCATGCATCTCATTCACTTGAATCTTTTGCTTTGAAAGAACAGGTGCCCATATTCAAAGGAATCATAAATCAAATAGAGGGATTCATCAGTGTGAACATCTCAAACCTGAGTTCTCTGCTAGCCTCATTCTGCCACAGCACAGGTACGTCCTCCACTGCCTCCTCACATTTTCCTTCACCGCACAGTGGAACACAAATATAAAGAAACCTGCAGAACAGAAACAGCATTTTTGATGAGACACCAAGCCTGGAGTACAGTGTCATTAGTTTGGACAGACGAGGCATCGACAAACGCTTGAAAGCCTATGAAAAAAACGTAACTAAATCAACATTACACACAGTGCAGTTTGTCAGCTGCATGTATACTTTGTGCAGCAGATGGCTTAACTTTAAATGTCTTATTTTTTTTACTGAAAACTATCAGTTAAAAATTGAAAAAGATTGTGAGTATACAGGCCAATTTCCTCTATCAACCTTCTGTAGTTCAACGTTAGACTTACGACTAACACGTGCTTACTTTCAGTTTTATCTCTAAATCAAGCAGTTTAGATAATCTGGTTAAAGTGTTGGCATGTTAACAACCCGTCTGATGGTGTTTCTTGTCCTGCCAGACTTAATTGTAGTGTGCTGCCATGTTCCCAGATTCCAGGAATTCCTTTGATAGATAAAATATTAACATGATGGCTGCACACTAAAAATCACATTTTTTTGTCTAGGTTAATACAGCACAGACATCTATTCTGGATTCACTTTACTCAGTACTGGTCAAAACAGTACCAGGTAGTTTTGAACTACTCCTAGAGTTATTGATTTATTTTTCTTCATATTACTGTTGGGGTATTTACCCAATCTAAAATGTGGTTATTTTGACCCAGAGTTAGACACAACAAGCTCAAGTTTTACCATCACACTTTCACAAATGTGTTAGTTGTACAAAACAATTCACGTATGACATTCATAGCTGACTATTATTAACAATCATTACACAGCCTTGTTAAATACTTGATTCTGATTGGTCAATTACAGTATTCTAAGGTCTGTTATTTCAGAATAGCAGAATACCGGAATGGAATAAAATCATTTTTAAAAAATAAAATCATTTTAAAATTAAAGTTTTGTGTCAACTTATTCATTTTGAAGTAACTGTGCATCCCACCTATGCATTACATCACCATGAAAGTTTCATCAGAGACACAAAGTCATCCGATTATATTACATATACAATGGGTATGCATGATGAAAGGATAGCTTTCATATTCAGTTTTAATGCTCATCCCCACAATGCAGCCTCAATATGGCTCAATCCTAAACTTTGCATAGGGAAATCACCATTTCTCTGGAGATCCTGGGTTGACAGGGGAATCCTGGTCTTTTAATGATGATTAAGTCCTTTAATGATCTAAAGGCTCAATTTCATCTACCCCAGCACCAGTTCTGGAAATATTTACAACTTAGACAACTATTGCTATCTTTGGATCTATCTCAACACCTCCTCCTACTCTAAGCTTCCTCACACAAACAATAAAAGTCTTTGGTGAGGGACACGAGGCATCGTTGTATTGTGCAATGGTTCTAAAATGTTCTGATAAAGGCACATCTTCTCTTAAACTGACCTGGGAGGCAGATCTCAATGTAAAATTCACAGAGAGGGAATGGAGTAGGATCTTACTAAACCTTAAAAAGTTGTCCAGGGAACTCAAAACTAGGCTTGTCCAAT
>JAJHUR010073339.1:0-16230 GCA_027495735.1 Lutjanus campechanus
GACCTTCTGTGTTGAAAAGTGTAGAGCAATACTTCAGTTGATATGCATTGCCATTACAGTGGAATGAGGAAGAGTAGAAACTTCTAAAACTAATTTATTTGAAAACAGTAACATGAAGGGATGCACCGATACAGAGAAAATATAATTATTGGACAAAATTCCCTTTATCGGGGGTTACATATGGCAAACCAACACAAAAGAAAAGATGCAGTTCCCTGTAACAAATATAAGTTATATTTCAATTATTTTATCCAGTGACAACAAAATAACGGTGGAGCTTTAAATTGTTCGGTCACAGTAATGGATGGAATCAATACTCAGTTTTTGGGCAAAAGTTTTGTATCCAGAATCTGTATCATGAGTGAAAAATGGGCATCGGTGCATCCCCAGTACCACAAATTCATTATAACTCACTGCAGCGTTTCCTTCCCTGCAGAAAGCTCCAGAAGGAATGACTATCGACTTGTCTTGTAGTACCTCTGGAATGAATCAATGCTGTCTGGGCTTACATTAAGAATTAATGGCATTCTCCTGCACACACACACCAATAAAGACAAACACACACACTAATCAGAGGGCAAGTTTATGTTTTTTTTAAATAAATGAAATGAGGTGATTTTGGTCAGTAACGTGCATCAGTCTTGGGATACGGTGACACTGTGGCATTTGACTTCAAGTGGTGACTGATTTATGTGTCTGAGTTCATGTTTATAGGTGTATGTGTGTGATACATATATATCTTTGTGTGTGTGTGTGTGTGTGTGTAGACATGTGTGTGTGAATTTGTCTTCCCTCCCCTAAACAGCCAAAGTCAGCCCAGACAGACATTATTTTCACATTACTGAGTGAGCTTCTCTTTTTTTCCTTTGACGTATATTTACAGGCAGAAAACCAGGGCCTTTCCTACTGTATGTTCACTTTCCATCTGTTTATCGTTAACACTGGAAAGAGGAGGAGGAAGAGGAGCCAAAATAAAAATGCACACAGACTTATTCAGAGATTCACAGGCTGAGTGGCTCCTGTTTCAAGCTATGCTTCCTACACTGGCAACAAAAAAGAAGGTTCAATTATTTTGGCATCGATGCTTTGGTCACAAAATACCGACACTTTTATTCTTTTGTTTGTATTCACTTTTGTTTTCATTTGCTCGTTTGTTCTTGAAATAAGTCCCAGTCATTTTACACCCTGACCACGTGTGTGTGTCCCAGTACAGAAAAAAGGTAGGTTTGTTGTAGTCCTGCCATCGCACCTCCGATGCAGTCCCTTTAAGAGGCACAGATTCTCTTATAAATTATGTGACTGTGAATGAGTGGGCAGGGGGGTTTGAGAAGGAGGGGTGCCCCCTGTGCCCCCACATCCCCCCCGCACTCCCTTTACGCCCAGTGAGTATGTCCCGTCACCCCTTTTGCGAGCACGTTCTGCAGCACAGTTGCTGCAGCACTTTCCTCTGGCAAAGATTGTTCTTTTTAACGAGCACGCAGAAACTGCCTTCCGCCCAAGATTCTTCATTTGCTTTCCACAGACCAGGAAGAAGAAATACAGGGGGAGTTTGGAAGGAGGGGAGGGGGGGAAGCATTCACACACGCACACACAAAAAATACATGCGGAAACACACACACACAGGGCGGAACCATTAGAAATGGTTGAAGGGCAGACAGAGCCATGTGATTGGTCAGGAGAGGGTTCAGATGACAGGAAGAGTTTTTTTTGATCCAATCACAGGTGATGTTCATCGAGGTGGAAAATGATTGTAGTCCAGTGGAGTGATTGGATCCATGTCAGGAGAGAGGGAAAACAGATTTGGGAGAAAAAACAGAGAGAGAGAGAAAAAACAAACGTCACACAATTAGCAAATTGAAGATATTTGAAATTCAAAAACTTGGTGTCATTTTACATCACAGAAAACTTAAGGTGGACCACCAGTCTGTTAAAAAAATACAAGCCAATTCTTTTACTTATAAACAATAATTAAACAGTTTCACCATCATGAAACCAGTTACCTTTGGTTTATAAAGGTTGGAAACAGACTGAGTGTGCACCTGAAGCAAAGTACTCATCATTAACAAAAAGGTAACACAGTAAAGACATTTTTCTCTTAGAGTTTTATCTCTTCCAAAACCTTTCAGCCTTGGGTTTATTTTAACTAGAAGGCTGTGGCTAGAGCAGCAAATCACAGGCTGCAGTCAAAGCCTCATAATTAGAGCATCACCAGCCAGTTAGTGAGAAACAGGAATATTTACACTAAAAAAATCCATGCAAGCCAAACATGCAGAGTTCAGAAAATAAAAGCACGGCAAACAAAAAATCATGTGCAAGGAAAGACAAAAGAAAAATCAGAAAATTGTTGTAGGGGAGCAGATTATATGGAACGCTTGAAATTAAGAAAAAAAAAACAGCAAGTAGATGCTTCAAGAAACCGCTCTGCCTATTTAAAAGTAAGAACAACCAGGAAAAAAGTAGGTTTATGTTGAAAAAGCAAAAAGAATGTGAGTGTGTAATCCCAGAGAGATTTTATGTTAATAATATGAAAAGCATGAATGAGACCTTTTGATAAAGAGCACAAAAGGCAAAAGCAAGGACACACCACCATCCTTGAAGCTTACACAATGACTAGTTTGATTAAAGAAGTTAGTACAAAGCTCAAAAAAAAAAGGCCACAGGTGAATCCTTAGCTTTTACTTAATAAAGCTACTTGTGCATTCATTTTTTAGACCCTGTGAGATATAACAGTTCAGTTCATCTGGAGATGGAAAACGGTCTCAGAGGGAGATAAGATGTAAAATCTGCACCTGTGAGGCCTTTGGCTCTTTGATTAGCTGGGAGTGTTTGGAGAAGAATTTGTATACCTTTGCATTTAATATTTTTGCAAAAATACTATGGCTCAAATACATCATTTTTTTTAACTGCTGTAACCCTGTCCAATTCAATGCTCTAGCTGGTCTAAGAAATTTCACTGTGGACCATATTACTATACATTATGACTACTGCCAGTGTTGCAATGCAACAAGTACAAAATAAACACACTGAGGCCATCTTGTAGATAAGAAAGCTGACAACTCACCATCTTTGCAGATGGTGCTGACCACGCAGGCTCCTGCTTCCAGATTGTAACCACTGACACAGGTGCTGCAGTTTCTTTCACCAGGCCCCAAGCACTCGTAGCAGCTATGGTCACACCTGTCGATGGATGCATTAAGAATTAGACTGTGCTCACATATCCTCTTCAAAGTTGAAATTGTTCTTTATAAGGGGTAGCTCAGATCATTTAATGTGGGGTTATATGAGGTACTTACCAATAGTTGGTGTATTACCTACAGCCCCTAGTTTGGAGAAGCAGAGAGGAGCACCAGTACAGAAGCTAAGCATTTACTGCATTGGATGGGACAACAAAATGCATTTTAGCTACTTAAAGAAGGTCTACCTAAAAAAAGGGCAGTTTCATATAAAGGCAGTTTCCAAGTAAAGCAATGAAAATATTAAGCAATATAGTGGACACTTAAACTGATACTGATTTTTTTTTGGTGGACCTTTTTAAAGTGGATAAATACATTTTGCTGCTGACCCCATCCACTGCATGCACATTGCTTTGCTTCTGTGCTGGTAACCCTCTCTGTGTCTCTAAACTGGGGGCATGTCGACTGCCATCTACTGTAGGTAATACACTGACTATCAACAAATACCTCATACAGCCCAACATTAAATAATCCGAACTACCCTTTCAGAATATTTTAGCTTTAGGATATTTAACTAGTTTGGCTTAATTTCCCCAGTCTTTTCCTTTACAGTAATTGATTTTGTTAATTTTTTTCTCCAGATTTCCAATTTGCTGCTCTGCAATATGCTCTCAAACCACTGAAGTACAAGAAAGCTGAGCAGTGCAGTTCACCTTTCAACACAGTGACCATAGGGCTGTTTTTTTTAAATTCAAAGCTTCTATTAAAGTTTTCAAATGAAGCTTCAAATGTCTGTCATATTTTATGAAGCCTGACTGAAACCCTCAATTTGATTAAATGAATTAGTCTTTTTATTAAATCAATGCTGTTAGACTGCCCAGATATACAGGTCTGCGTCTAAAACCAGTTTTTGAAAAGCAAAACGCCAACAAATATGGATTGAAATTGTCAATTTTTGAAATTATCACATTTATCCTTTTTCAATAAATGTTGACTTTTGGACTTTACAAACCTACAACTCAACAATGCAATACCTTTCTATACAGCCACCAATGTAAATTTACAAATCGTAATGTTAGCCAAATCTTTATCTGCAAATGTACATAAATACTGGATTAACACAGAATGAACGCTTGCAAAAAAAAAGCTGGTCAGCATTCAAATGTTGATTTAGAATTTGAATGTACAGTAATGTAGGTACAGCCCTTTTATGAGACTTTCAAATATACTTGACTCTATGCTTAGTATGAGCTAGTTGGTTAGAATATCTTAGTCATATCAAATGTTCCTAAAAATCAACTGCAAAGAGAGAAAACTCTTTGTGTGATCCAAGCAGACATTTAAACGTGTATATTTCCAGCTTACAGTTTGTGCATTGGACCCACCAAAATATTAAAAGTAAAAATGAAACCATACCTTGTGTTAAGACTTATCTGTTCAACCTCAGCACAAAACTTTCAAAAATTCTGCCCTAATTCATTTATGCTTTTCATTTACAACTGTAGTTTATTACTTTGGCCTTTCCAGTGCATGTTGGTGAGCAGTGTTTGCAAAGAACTGGAAGCTTCAAAGTGAGAGAATTCTGAACACAGTCACAACAAAAGCTGCATAAGAAAATATGTAAAATAATCTTTTAGGAGGGTCAAAATGAGACAACAAGAGAAACAGTTCTCACATGCACAATCCTGCTAGTATGAAAATGGAACAAAATCTTTACTGGAAATGATCCGACCAGGAGGGAGCTGACAGAGAATTAAGAAATCAAGTAAGGTATAGGGTCAAGTGAGCAATAAATAATTCAAGGTGGCAGAGAAAAGCAGCAGGGAGGCCGGTCCACCTCAAGGAATGATAAGAAAAGCAGACAAGATGTCTGGCTGTGGAGGAGTTTGACTGTGGGTGTGATAGGAGCTACAGTAGTCATCAAACTGTCATCAACCATAGAGATCCTCCTTTTTCTCCTCAACCTGGTTAACATTAGTGAAGGTAAGAGAACAGAACTGTTTGTGGGACAACTGCACATAGCTTAAAGATAGAAACAATGACTGCACTAAAGAGCACTCCTGAAAGGCTTGTTAAAATGGTGTTGAAATAGTGAGGAAACACCAGTCTCATGTTTTTACAGTGAACTCCAATGGCCAGTAAAGTCCTCTATTGTAGTTTTTTGGCTTACATTTCCCCTTATTGTTACAGTGACTGATTGCAATTTTGTTGACGCAAAGTAAAATTATGTCATTCTTTCTTTTCAGTTTTGCAAGTTTGACCGAGTCAGCAACAGCTGAGCTTGTTGCTGGTTTAATATAATCAATCATATGGATCATACTGTTTATCCTGCTGTAATATTATTTATACGAGTTCGCACGTTTCAGATTTAACTATAGAAAATATGCTACAAGAGTCAGCTGCTGATTCTAAACATTAATATGTGCACTTAAGTAGGTGTGCCCATGCACTGAAGCAGTCATGCACATGTATGTTAACCCCCTACTGAAAATTAGTTAGTATCACAATTTCAATATTAAAAAATGAAAACGATCGAAATTAGCTTTAAATTTCAACAATCAAAATCAAACAATTCTGCCACCTACTTAGGGCATCCAGCACATGTGTGTGGCAAGAACAGCACTTCAGAGATGACACACTATAGCTTACTGGATATTGTATCACACTTCATACCACACAAGTGTTTTTAAAGTTTAAAAATGTAAATGATAGTTGTCGGGGCATAAAAGCAATGAACTGTTGATCTTTACAACTCAAGTCCCAATTGTCTAACAACCGTATAACCATCAGTGCAAACTAATGTTTAAATAGATGAAGTGAATCAAACTGTGACCTTAAAATGTAAAGTTTAATCCCCCCCCCCACACACACACACACAGAAAATATGTGCTTGTGCTAGGAATGGCTAAAAAACTTCTCTTGCTGAAGCTCTAGATGTCTCTCTTTATCTCTGTAGACTGGAGATCTAAACTGTGGTGTGTTCACTGTAGTGTCGGGGTGTTGGCAGGTGTGCTGACTCACTTCCTACAGGACCTCTGAACCAGCCCGTTGTCTGAGGTCTGCTCTGACAGGTAGTAGCCAGTGCTGCATGTTGACACACAGCGCCAGTCCTCAAGTAAGTAACCATCTGCACACTTGGTGCACGCCTCTATTCCTGTGCCTGAAAAACACGCATACAAACTTCAGGGATGTTTTCAGGGCATTACAAATTACACAATGAACAAAAAATACACTGCCTTATATAATAAATGCAATTCTAATGCTGTTTGCACTTCTTGTTAATCATCTTATGATTTCTTACCTGCGCAGGTGGCACAGGCCCGATGACAGGGCTCACACGTCCGTCTGTGGCCATTGTAGTAAGTCCCTGGGTCACAGGTCATCTGACACTTGTTTCCTTGAAGACTGGAAAGAGAAATAGAAAGAAATAAACATTTATATCTTCATAGTAAGTGCCAGGAGAAAAAAGTAAATAAAAGAAACAATATTTTCCTTTAATTAGCAGCATAATATCTGATAATATATCAGGCAGCACAGGTGAAAGAAAAATACATGAAAGCACTCCCATATTTCCAAACTGTTGGCTGAAAAACAGTTCATTATAAAAATGTATATGTAATTTTGCAATTTTAAAAAGACATTTCTTTGTGGGCAAGTATTTAGGAAGAATGGAAAAAAAAATTCCAGCAAAACTGATATTTTGTCTGTGTTCACATTAGCAACTGGTTTTTAGTTTAGCCTGTTTCACTGACGTACAGGAATGTGGTGTCTCCTAGATTCAAGTGTAGTCAAAAAGAATTTCATGTTTTGACCAATATACGCAAGAGATTTTGGCAAGTGCCCAAATGTAAGGGTAGAGGTAAGTAAGGAGGTAGGTATGAAGGTTATAAAGTCAGTTCTATGTAGTCACAGTGAGGACAGGTTGGTGAGCTTGCTGTGCTAAGCTCAAAAACAGCTGGTCTGTGTTAGCTCATGTTTCCCAGAAACGATCTCGTCTGGTCCTCTCTTCCTCCTCTGCTCCTAGCAGACCATGAATGGTGAACTGAATGGGACACTGTGCGTGTGTATGTGTATGTGTGCGAGCATGTGTCTTACTGTGGTCTCGCTGGTGTTCAGAGGAAATTATGGCTTACAAGTGTCCCCACCTCCACCTCTGGCTATACTGAACACTTAAAGCCCGGTTCAAGACCACAATGTGTTTTAAACACTTCACAAGTGTTTCTTTCATGACCTATAAGGAATTTCAGCACTTAGAAACGCCCTATCCTCTGTCAGGTCAAGTGTAGTTGTGGCGGTTTGAAGAGGCTGTTGTGGAAGTGGCCAGAAAATGAACTGGAATATGTCTGCATGGATACCTAAATGGTTTAGATCAGAGGCTCCTCAAAGTAAGGATCACAACCCAAAATAGGCAACAGCTCCACTTCTTGTGGGTCTCCGCATGACATGAGTATATGTGGGCTTTAATAAGCCTGGGTCACAGGGTGAAACTGTTTACTCAATTTAGGTCCCTAGTGGAAAACAGTTGGGAAGCCCTGGTTTCACTGGTTCATGCAAGGAACCCAAACCACAGTGTAACACAATGTGCTGGTCTAAATTAGCAGCACTGTATTCCTGCAGCGTTAACACAAAAGGTTTTTATCCTGAAACCGCAACACTGACATTCAAGCCAAATTGGTGCAAAAAGACAAATCCTGAGCTATTTGTACTGGTATGACAGAGGACTGACTATAAAATTAGACCTAAATATGAACAAGCTGTTATTAACAGCAGCAGGTCTGATAGCCGCAGGCTCACAATTATATAAAAGGATGCATTAAAGGGAAATTAAATCATATATTTAAGACGGTCACTGTGTCGTATTTGTTTGTACAAACAAAAAACAACTAGTTGTATGGAGAATAAATCAAGAGAGATTTAGAGAGAAACTATGGCTGTCCTTGACTATGATTTTTTTTTCTTCAGATAAATCAGATTTGGCCATTAAATATGAATAATCAACCATTTGTTCATTTTTTTCAGTTCAGAGGACCACATCATACTCTCTCACCTCCACGCAGTTGGCCAATCGCAGCATGACTGTCAGATAGTCTCGTTTTCAGGGTGTTGCACAGTATGGCTCCCCCACCATTCTGTACTTACATCACATTAAAGACAACTCCAACTACTAAATTAATCATTCCTAAAAGACAAAGTAGTTTTGGCCGATCTGTTTTTTTTCTGTCAGAGCTGAGGACTGGGACAACTTGAATCAATAGATAAGAAACTGTCCTAACTATCATTCTTTTTTCACAACATGAAGAACCTGTTTTTTCTAGAAATGTAACTTGTGAACATTTGAACAGTGAAGTGTTGCCTTATTTGTCATTATTATGCTTAGTGTAAGAGCTGTGCCTGCTTATCATAGTCTCTGTACATAATATCCACCCTTCATAAGGCTGAACATTGTTTTGTCATACTATCTGTTGATTGCACTGTCATGCTATTAGTGATTCTGTGTGTTATAAGAGCTGTCTCTCTGGTTTCTGTAGCAATTACTCATGGTGGGAATTGTCGGGTCTCTGTAAATAATTTTACAAAAAGTACGGTCTAGACCTGCACCATATCTGGCATTAATAAATTTAGTCTGACTAGACTTCTGAATCTGCATATTCTCACTGCTCTTATCATGGATTTTATTTTAAATGATGTCCATGTCAAATTAAATGATTAACTAAACTAAACTTAAGTTGAGCCCCCCTCATTTCTAAGGTCAGAGACGTGTGAGGGGAGGCTGCTTTAGACACTGTTTAACCATCAAAAAGGAATTTCTATTAAGCACACTGGTGCCTTTAGAGTTAAAGTGATTAAGTAGCTGAAATGGAGCCACCATGCAACTTTGACGCAACATAGTGTTAGGACACGTCCTGTTTCTGCAGCAGTTCAGAGGAAATCCATTTTAATGTGTCTGCAGCAAGAAATAAGGCGTGTAATCACTAACTTTGAGATCTCAACAGAGGAATGGTTCAGCTATTGTGAGGTTCAGTGGAAGTGCACCAGCTCGCATACATCGAGACAATTTGGATGGAAGTGTCTAATTAGATTTTTTATGACCCTACAGCAGATATCACGCTTTGCAGGAGAGGATTCTAAGTGCTGGAGACTTTGTGGGAGCCATGATGCCAATCACTGGCACATATTTTGGGAATTTTGGGAATAAGACATGGTCACAGATGTACAAAATATTGTATGGTATGTTTAATACAAGAATTAAGTTAATACCAGTTTAAAACTTTTATTTTAGGAAAAGCTGACTTTCAAGCAGGGCACTACGATGACTATTTATTTGGTGTTCTGATATCTGCTGGTAAGAAAACTATTACAAGGAAATTACAAGGAAAAAAAATTATATATATAATGGAAATAAATCTTTTCTCACTTCACTTACGAATGGATAGATTAACTAAGTTATGGTCTAAATGGGTTTCATTTTTTTTATTGTTGTTTTGTTTGTATATTTTGTTGTTGTTTTCTCTCTCTCCTTCTGTTTTTTCTGCTCCCTTCTTCCTTACTGTCTACAGAAAATTTTAAATGGTCTCCTAAACAACTTTTTCTTTTAAAATTTAGATAACATACCGGATTGTGTCCCAACATGTCAATTCACATCTTTATTACTGGCCTATACATCCCACTTTCCAGATATAAAATAGTTATTGGTTATTTTCTAGGATGCATATTGCTTTAAAAAAAAAAAAGGATAATGAGAACGGAAGGTACATATAGTTCATGTGTTGCAGACTTGTAACGCTCACCACAGGACTATTACTCTGTCACTGTAGTTGTTGAAATACTCTCATCTATCCTTTGTAAAGTAAAGAATTGAATAAAGCTGTATCTCATAAGTTATACATCAACAGACACAGCACGACTGAAATCACTCGCTTTCAAGAAATATAGTAAAATTCTCAATGATTTAAACTCTAATCAGTTACTCTGGTTCATTACTCAGCATGGCTCCCAGCTCACCTCATTCCAGGTTTACATTCTGTGCAGATATTGGAGGTCGTGCACCTCTTACAGTTCTCTGGACATCTCCTACAAATGTTGGAATCTGAAAGACACAGGGAGAGCCAGTCACACACAGTGGCTAATAGGAACCAGGAGTCTAGTTGCATTTCAAATGAAGAAAGGGAGCAGCAGAGTAATACAATGATGAAGAGGACGAGATGGGGTAAAGTGAGAAAAGTGGGGGAGGAAAGGAGAATAAGTAAAAGAAGGGGCAGATTAAAAAAACCGGAGGACAAAAGGCAGCAGGAAGAGATGGCAGGAGAGGAGGAGGAAAAACTGAAATGTCAAAAGGCTAAAGCTGTGGGGATGAAAAAGAAGATTGTAGTGTTGGTGAGGGAGGATAGGAATGCAGATGAATATTTCAAAAGGCAGACTAAAGGCAATGACACGCTTTGAAACAATGCACATGGACACTTCTGCCTTCAGCAGCGATGAGGATTGCCAAAAAGATACGGGAATAACATGTTTTTATTATTCCTGGGAAACCATGGAGTAGACTATGACTATTAATCATAACTGTTATTTCAACATTTCAAAAAAAAAAACACTGCTTATGTATGACACAACCTTTATGGTTTAGTTTGGGAAGTCATATGGTCGGAGCTAAGAGGCGGAGACTGAGAGTAAGTGAGGATTGCTGGTTAGATTTTCAGGAATCTGAAAATCATTACAGGGTGGATGCAGGATGAGGACAGGTCACGGACAGATTTCCATGACAAGAAAGCGCACTTCTACATTGCCTCTGGAGTGTTACTTTCCCATTTCAGTAGAGAACTGCAGGTTAAAATTAGTGCGAAAATGATTAAAGAAAATTCATAAACAACTGAGGATAATTTATTTGTTGAAGAGCAATTATTTGCTAGTTGCAGCATGTCATAGTATGTTGCATATCTTTGGACAGGTAGGTACACAAAACAAGCAATCTGAAGACGGCACCTTTGGCTCTGGGAAAGTCTGATGGGTATTTTTTTTACCATGTCCTGATAATTCATGCTGAATGATAAATAAGTTAATCAAAAAATAATAAAGAGATTAATCCATAAAGAAAGTACCCATTAGTTCCAGTCCTGGTTGAAATGTCTTTTTGGGGTCCATGACATTGTCAGAAACTGTTTACACCCTGTTCTTCCATGGACACACATGATGTTCATGCTGTAGCTTACATTTCTTTGTCCATAATTAGATTAGCATGTCTAAAAAAGTTTTCTTGATCAGTAATGAAATCATTATATCAATGTGTCCATGTGTTAATAAAGGCAGGAATTCACCTTGGCTTGCTGTCAGACTGACAAAGAGAAAATAAACTCTAGATAGCTCATTTAACACAACACAACACTGAGCTGTGCCAACAATTCAAAAGAAAAAAGTATCCACTACATTTTGGCCTGTTGAAATGTTATGATTGAACTTGGATCAGATCACATCAGATCTGCTGCCAGAGGCTCTCAGAGCTGCCAGGACTTACACTGTCTTGGCTGCAAACCAATATATAGACATAATTATAAGATATACATAGATTCAGTCTCTCATTCCTGCTTTGCTTTCATCCAGGCTGGCATACATCTTGAAGACAAACCAGTATGTATACATACACATAAAGTACAAACTTTGTTAAAACTACTGCACTACTCTAATTTATTATAAACCAGTGTTCAACATTAAGAAAACAAGCTGGCTTTTCGAAAACATAATCCTCCTGCAGATATGTTTTATTTTATGATTTATTCCACATGACACTGATGAAAAAAAGCTGCTTACTACCACAAACTTTCCAGTCCTGTTCGGTTTGGTCGGCGCAAGAAAATAAACACGGCTAGACGTTACATCAAGAATACAACAGCATCATTCTACGGTAGTGAAGAAAAGCAGTTTTGTTGTGGATTACCCTTCCTTGCTTGGGGTGATAAATTTAGTTATTCTTTAAAGGTAGAATATGCAGGATTGGTTGTAAACACACCCTTCAAAGTTGGCCCCTCCTCCCTGGCTCAACGAACGAGAGAGAGAGAAAAAGAATGCCCACACTGTGGCACAATGCCACATTTTGTGTGAATGCAGCCGAAGTGAACCTTCATTCTGTCACTCTGTCTGCTTGTGTATGTATCTCTCTCTGCAGCTCTCACAGACCAAGAGCAAAAGAAAAAGACAGCGATGTAACTGTTGGTCACTACATTTTTATTGAGTCTGACCTCAAAACCTGCATGTTGTTATTGGCTGGGGGCTACACACTACTGGCCAAGGGCTGACACCCAAAAACATCCCAAGCACAGCAAAATATGAGAAAATAAGGAAATACAGACAGAGGGCTTTGTCCTTGCAGATACAGACAACACCACACACTGCTAGTGTGTCATAAGTGATGATTAAAGGGGATTATTTTTTAGATAAATTCATATATGAGGGTTCTTTAAGGAAAATAACTGCATAGTGTTTTAAAACCAAGAGTCTGGAAACAAATTCTTGACTACAGGGGCTATTAAAGACTTACCATGGTCAAGGAAGAAGCCATCAGCACAGTTGGCGACACACGTGTTGGAGCCCTCGTTGAGGTGGAAACCAGTCCTGCATGTGGTGCACTGGTCGCTACGGCTTCCAACGCAGGTCTCACACAACGAAGAGCACTTCTTGCAGCGCTTCCTATCATCACGGAAAAAGCCGCTGGGGCACTCCGACACGCACATCCTGCAGAGCGAGATGATTGAACGGAGAGAAAAGAAGGACAAAGGATGAAAGACTGCGTTATAAATGGCAAAAGTGGAACACAATGAAGTTATTTGTATTTCTTAGAGAGATATTCAGGTTGTTGAACAACATCATAAAGACAAAATGGACCACACTGTGCCATGGTTAACAACCTCTGTAGCTCAGAAAATGTTAATGGGCTCAAAGTGTAAAACATATGTCTGACACAAAACATATGTCTCTTGTGTAAGAGGATTATGGGTATAATATAATGTGCAATTATAAATATGAGCTCAAGTAAAATAGCTTTAAAGGACTAAAGCTGAAATAGTGTTTTGTAATTACCCACTGTAAATGTAGGCTCATTTTTCATGTATCATTAGCACATAATGAGTTGGTACAAACTGAAGTAGAGGGACTGAGTGTGTGCGTGCGGGTGCTATATGGTGAACAGGTGCAACATCTGTTGGATAACTTCACAGCCCTCCGTCACCCCCTCATTTCACCCTGAGGCACCCTTCCTAAGGTGAAAAAGATCTCCAAAATCCTCAAGAGCACAAAATACACACACACATGCACACACTCCTTAAGCCTTATTCACACACTACAGAGTTTCCTGCCAAGAAACACATATTGCACATGTGAAACACTTAATCCACATGTGCACATACACACTGCCATGCGTTTGTCCTCCAACTCCAATACCATTTCTCTGCTGCGCTGAAATGATTATTTAACCAATAAAGATTGTAAAAACACTATAATGTAAGGCCCACCCCAAGGACACAACCGAATGTGAGAAAAACTTTAAACAGAATTTTCCTGACCACACTGTCAGTGCAAGCAGATGTCTGTGACTGAAAGTGTAAAGACATGAGCTTGTGGTAAAAGCAATTTAGGGGAAAGGTTTTTCCTTCCCAACATGACTCTTATTTTTGTATTTTTGGCCTTCATTCTAATGATTAGGTTTTAATCACAAAATTCATTATCTGGGTCAGTTGGCAACATTTGCTTCAGCAGGCCAAGAAACGCAAGCTATCAGGGAAAGAATCTGAATTTCAGCCACATTATCATAATCACTGTTTGTCAAATGTCAATTACCTTTCATACTGATAAAGCACACTGTTTTACAATATACTGAAAATCTGTTACTTTGCAAATGCACGCGAATCAAGATTACTACGTACACACAAACCCTCCAACAAGTACTGTGCTTTTCATTATGCACTCACATAAAAAGGGATTTATTAATCTTAATTTGCATTGCGGCCACTTTAGATCCAGCAGGTTTTTAGAGGGTGGATACTAATATTTTTTTAGACTCACTGTTAAATTGGACCATTTTAGGCAAAGAAAAAAAAATAAGAAATACAAAATTTAATTCATACAATTAAATATTTACCCACAAGATTTATTCCTGGTGAAGTAGAAAGTAGCCTTTAGACAATCATGTAGAGGAACTCTGGGACAGACTTTTCAAATAAATCACTAATTTAACATGTGAAATTGTAAAAAGTAATAGTAATTATTTGAATTTTCAAGTTCCTTTAACCCTAGCCCTGTATACAATGTACATACATATGTGCACATACACACAGAAGTGCTACCTACAAAGTTTCAAAGACCCAAACAACCTTTTGGTGACCATCAAACACATATGTAGGGATGTAATTATCTGAACATTAAACACAACCGCCATCCCTCCTCCTTCCTCCCACCACTCCCCCAATCTTCATTCATCAATTGCTCCCTGTGGTGGCAGAAAAGGGCAGCACACCTCTAAAGTGGGCTAATGATAAGGCAGCGCCTAAGCTTGCATATTCTCATGCACCTGCATTGGTTTGTCTTTTATTAGTGCAGAGACCCGCCGACACAAAGGCAATTACAACAGACTTTGATCCTAATGGGATCCTAAGGGCACACACGGATGTGCAGGCACACACACACACAGACGTCCACACACTTTTAACAGGAGGAAGAGAGAGACTGAACATGATATGGCCAACAGGAAACAGCATCTCTGTTATTAGACTGACAAGGTGAAAATAATCAGGACACCACCTGCACAGTTTCTAAACTGTATTCACACTAACTTTGCCAAATAACAGGGGCAAGCACTGACCTCTGACCTTAACTGGTGGCAAAAGGTAACATGTATATTTCCAAACAAACCAGACCAAGTTATAGCACTGATGAGTGCATCAAAGTGGTTACATGGTACAAAATTAACATGTGACTCTCAGATCAAAAATTAAACTAAGACATGATCCATGGTCAGAATACTGCAACACGCTAGACATTATGCCATGTAGTCTTGAAATTGAAAATGTATAACAGCAGCAGGGCACTGCAAATTAACTTGCTGCATGTGAAGTTGTGGCTCCTCTGTAAACCTCTATAAAGCAATTTAAGACCCACATGTTTACACTGTTTTATTTATTGCTTTTGTATTGTGTCTCTACTTTATGCCTAATTTTGTCTTTTGTTGTGAGGCACTTTGTGACATTTGCTACAGTAAAAACAGGAGTGGAGGCTTTGTCACTTTTACAAAAGATATATACTGCCTCAAACTTAATGTTCATTCATGCTCCTTAAAAGAAACAAAATATGAGATAGAGGTCAAAACAATGATGTTGAATTTATTTTAAGAAAATTGATAGTCTAAAGTCTTTATGGATGTTTATAAATGTTGTCATTAAGTGTCATTTGGCCAGTTATGTCATTTTTAAGTCGACAAGTTGTCTTTATTATGACAACTTGACATTAATCAAGACAAAATGACCTGTCATAAATACAGAAAACACAGAAATCTCAAGTAATATCAACTTTGCATAGAAAATTACATTATTAACTGAAAGATACTCAAGGACATCAGTCATAACATTCATAAAAACTTAAGTTCATGACAAGTATAATGTCATAGTTATGATAGTGTCATGTTAGGATTATGACCACACCTTGTTACCTTGTTCATCTGATAATTTGGTTGATGCATTTAAATAGAAAACATGGATAGTAAATTTCTGCTGAAATGCAGCTTATCAAATGCAAACTGGGCTGTTACACAAATGTTTCTTTGAAGTCTGTAAAAACAAATGCAATATTGCATTGAGCTGATTAAATCCTGTTACCTGTTGGCAGATTGGTATGCACCAACATTCACTTCACCTTTCTGATGGAGACCCTCTCAGCTAATATTGATCCCTCCTTTCTTTGTCTGTCTATGTGCACCCAGGGGACTTCTCCCTCTTTAAAACAATCAGATGTTGTTAAAATCACACGCAAGCGAGGCGTATGTTCTGTAGCATTGCAGCTCAGATGCACTTTTTAAATT
>JAJHUR010073339.1:16250-27423 GCA_027495735.1 Lutjanus campechanus
AACATGTATATTTCCAAACAAACCAGACCAAGTTATAGCACTGATGAGTGCATCAAAGTGGTTACATGGTACAAAATTAACATGTGACTCTCAGATCAAAAATTAAACTAAGACATGATCCATGGTCAGAATACTGCAACACGCTAGACATTATGCCATGTAGTCTTGAAATTGAAAATGTATAACAGCAGCAGGGCACTGCAAATTAACTTGCTGCATGTGAAGTTGTGGCTCCTCTGTAAACCTCTATAAAGCAATTTAAGACCCACATGTTTACACTGTTTTATTGCTTTTGTATTGTGTCTCTACTTTATGCCTAATTTTGTCTTTTGTTGTGAGGCACTTTGTGACAGTAAAAACATTTGCTACAGTAAAAACAGGAGTGGAGGCTTTGTCACTTTTACAAAAGATATATACTGCCTCAAACTTAATGTTCATTCATGCTTCTTAAAAGAAACAAAATATGAGATAGAGGTCAAAACAATGATGTTGAATTTATTTTAAGAAAATTGATAGTCTAAAGTCTTTATGAATGTTTATAAATGTTGTCATTAAGTGTCATTTGGCCAGTTATGTCATTTTTAAGTCGACAAGTTGTCTTTATTATGACAACTTGACATTAATCAAGACAAAACGACCTGTCATAAATATGTCATTGCAGGCCTGATAATTAACCTTACTACAGCCAGTGTCAGAACCAACAACATATATGACAGGTTAATGAAATGTTAAAGTTAAAGTTAAACAGTAAATGCCATGTTTATGATAGGTTATGTTGTCTTGATTTTCAACTTGTCATAACAGAAATCTCAAGTAATATCAACTTTGCATAGAAAATTACATTATTAACTGAAAGATACTCAAGGACATCAGTCATAACATTCATAAAAACTTAAGTTCATGACAAGTATAATGTCATAGTTATGATAGTGTCATGTTAGGATTATGACCACACCTTGTTACCTTGTTCATCTGATAATTTGGTTGATGCATTTAAATAGAAAACATGGATAGTAAATTTCTGCTGAAATGCAGCTTATCAAATGCAAACTGGGCTGTTACACAAATGTTTCTTTGAAGTCTGTAAAAACAAATGCAATATTGCATTGAGCTGATTAAATCCTGTTACCTGTTGGCAGATTGGTATGCACCAACATTCACTTCACCTTTCTGATGGAGACCCTCTCAGCTAATATTGATCCCTCCTTTCTTTGTCTGTCTATGTGCACCCAGGGGACTTCTCCCTCTTTAAAACAATCAGATGTTGTTAAAATCACACGCAAGCGAGGCGTATGTTCTGTAGCATTGCAGCTCAGATGCACTTTTTAAATTAAGAGAAAGAAAAAATCAAATTGGCTCTAGTGGAGTCCACAGAGCAATTACTTTTACATCTTCATGTATACTTTGAGAATATTATTAGACAAGTCAGTGACACTGAATGGAATGAATAATTATATTTACAAATTTAATCTAACCTAAGCTCCAAATCTAACCTACGCTTTGAGGTACATGGAAAGATACACAATAGGTGAAAGATTAAACTTTTGCCTTTTTCATCTGTGTAAAAATGCTTTGAAAAATAAAATACTTTCCCACCACTGACAAGTACAGCCATTAAATCTTTAAACTCATACAAAACCTATTAAAACGTGGGTTAAAGGAGAGGCCTGTAACATATTTACTGTAATAATCATAAAATGACTATGATGTGTCATCAGAAATTTAAAAAAACACACTAAGTTGAAATACTTGCTACTCTGACAACAACGCTACAGCCACTGTTTGCATTCCAGGCTGGAATTACTATTTTAGTTTTCCCATTAATTAGACTTCAAATTAGTGCCAAATGTTCGCTGAATGAGTAAGTGCCTATTTATGACTCGCAAGAAACCATTAATAATCTTTTAGAAATAATAGATGTTTTTAAGTGTTAGACTGAGCAATATGTCAATTGGGTCTGGCAGTCAGAAATCAGGGAGACACTTCAACTCCAAGCAGTGGCATTTTGTTTTAAGGATAGCTGGCTTAGCTCTACATCGACAGACAATGGACTGGTTGCACAGCTGACATTTTGACAGTAATTCTGACAGACTCAGAAAGGGAACCAGCATGCATAACAAAAGGACCTCTCCTAAGTGGAATGCAACAATCATTAATACACCTGTGAATTTTCTGGTATGACATGCCAAAATGTCTGTCAATGGACTAGTTACTCTGCAGGTGATCAACTAGGGCTTGTCGTCACTTGTTATTGTTAAATTATAAAGTTGCAATAGTCTTGTGCTCCTGCAGTGTTCCTGCAGCCTGCCTGAGCTTCTCATCTGGGGAGGCGGGGGTGAGGGGACACAACTCGCTTCAACCACAGATTATATATTAAATAGGATTTCAACCTATTTAAGAAACTCTTTATGGCTCCTTTGAATAGCGATTCTTTGATGTTCTCCAACACAAGAACAATATTCTACTTAATACTTTTTTCTTAGGCAGACAGACCTGGTGTTGTTCTTGAACTTAAGGAAGTAGTGGAGGCAGTTGATACAGTGATGGGGTCCAGGACCTTCACAGCCATTCTCATTGCATTCAGAGTCACAGGGGCCTGGAGACACACAGAAGGTAGTAATGTAGAGAGATGATGACTGCAGGAGTGGGCTTTATAGTCTAATAACATTGTCGGTATTAACTGACTTTGTGGAATTATTGATTAGAATTTATTGCATCCTTTTATGATACCCTTACGTATATCTAATGTGGCAGTACAGCTTATAGCCACAGCCAAAGAATTTTGTTACCTTGCAATGCTGCTACTGGCTAGCCTATCTGTGGTTTTATCACTTACCGTTGTACTCCTCTGTCAACTCCTCCACATCGGTGGGCGTCAGCGTGTCTGTGGAGCGGGGCTTATCACTGCGCAGAGACGAGTACGGGTGCACAGAGGTGCCATACAGCACCAGTGACCACTCCTTCAGCTTGCCTGATGAAACAGAAGCATTGTAAAACTCATCTTATAGATCCACAGCGAGCAGCTCAATATCCTTTCATATTTATTTGATTTGTATATTTGATATAAACAACCACATGTGTAATATCAGCGAGGTTCTTCTGTTAAGTGGGAGAGCAGTTCAACCATCTTTCAGCACTGGAATGCAGCAACAGAAAGAACAAAAACCTCATACTCTAAATTATGCTACATTCCGGGGTATTTTCAGCTACCATAAGTAGATTATATTACATTAAACTCTTAATGACACACACAAGAAAACTAGGCACAATCTACATGGGATTATAGTGATCAACGGAACAGGTTCTTTGAAACTGCTACTCTCCATTTGAGACTTTACTATGTTGTTAAATTAGTGGGTCATTTGAGCGGTTAAGTTCACTGCCTCCAGAGCAACATGTGTGCTCCTGCTGGTCCTACGCTCAATCCAGCCAAAACTTTTTCCTATTCCATTCAATTTTTATTGCTTCAGTAAATTAAATCATATAAAAATACAAATGGGTAAGTAGACTGATGATTCTTTTTTTTGTTGTTGTTGAATTCAGTAAATTAGTAACACTGTGTCATACCGGGTACTTTCTGGCTGCGGAGTTGAGAAGGTGAATCATAGATCTCTAGGACCCAGTCGCCTGCTGCCTTCTCTCCCCAGCAGTGGGTGGTCATAAACTCCCAGTTCTTAAAACCCTCCATGGAGTGATCAAACAACCTATGCGCACGCACACACACACACACACACACACAAATCACACAGAGATATCAGATGAGGAAACAACTCAAGTATTGCAAATACCAGTACAAACAATCACAACTACTCAACCAAAGTACAATCACAGCCTCTAATGAACTGTATAAACATTGTGGAGGACTGTGGTTTATTTGAGGTGAATGTAGACAAGGTTCATACAGCACTACATTCAGTATCCAATCCAATAAAGGGGACAACATTTTATGGTGTTTCAGCCCAAATTAATAATTATTCTTGTAAACAAAGCCAGCTGAGACAAGTAAATCCACAGTCAATCTGCCAACTTATTTTATCAAAAAACAGAAACATCTCATAGCTACTGTAAATATACAACCCCATGGGTCACACATTTCTAATTAACTGTATTTTGCATCGTCAAGTAGATAACATCTCAACAACTTAATCTTTACCTGTTAGCAAGCAGCTGAGACTTGGTCCCTGAGGGTGAGGTCAGATTGATTGACAGGTCCCCACGGCGAGGGTGCGTGATTGTAATTCGTACAACCACGTGCTCCAGGTAGATCACATGGTGGTTGGGGTTGTCAGTGCATCCCGTTGCCTTGTACACCGAACGTACCACATGCTCTGGACGGATCGTTCTAGAGGACAATCAAAAAGGAAGACGTGAGGAGAAAATATATTTTATATGTTGTTCACGCACCAATATTGATTAGACTATTAACAGTCAATAAATGCTTTACAGAGGGAGAAATAGCATTGCCCAAGGTTTTCCTTTCCATACACACATCAATCTCTTTAAAACCAACAGTCCACTGACAGAAACAAGAAAGTGCACTCACAAGCAGCTCAACCATATTTTTGGACATTGTGGCATTAGCCATGGAGATTTGCTGAGTATATCAGTACATTTTGTTGCAACAAAAATGATATATCATCTTTTCATTTTAAGGTTTCATCTACAGAGTGAAACTAGGTAGTTGCAAAGTTAAATAAAAGTAGCTGTCATATTCAAATACAGGATCTGGCATCTGAAAGTCACTCTGTGTGGCCTCAGCCATAAAATACCTGTACCTGCAGCCTGTTCTGCTCTTTCAGGGAGTGAGACTGGGGCTGTGGCTGTCTCTCTACACTGAGATATTCTGCTCAGTCAACCTGAGCCTAAAATTCTGTTAGTGACTGACATAACATTCAGCATTGAGTTTCAATACCCTGGGGCACAGCTAAAAGCAATCACATGTACTTCTTTTTGATTTAACCTCCTCCAGAAACCAAAGAGCATGTACAAGGTCCATATTAAGGTATTCCATTTCCTAAACCTCAACCAGCCAAAGAAACCAAGAGCCATGAGCATGATAAGAAAGACAAAGAACATTATTTGTTCTGTCTGCTATGCAGAAAGATCACCTAACAGCCAACGCAAACATCTAATGACCTCTTGAATAACATCTGTGGTATGATCTAATATAACAGCGATACAATAAGAAAAACAGTGAAAACATAGACAGGTCCAGTACAGGGACAGCAAATACCACCTCACCAGAGAGAGGCTGCACAACAGCTGACATATTAACAGGGGCTGCTGCTCCGGAGGTAGACCGTGTCATCCACTGATCACAAGTCTGTCCACATGTTGAAGTGTCCTTGGGCAAGACAGTGAACCCTAAATTTCTCCTGATGGTCAGGTCAACATCTTACATGGTAGCTTACTGCCATCAGTGTGTGAGTGTGTGAATGGATGAACGAGAGGCAAATTTTTGATAAACATGCTATATAAATGCATCCATTTACCATTTTATTTAAGTCACTGCAATGCTAGATTACATGTAGGATTTATTCACTGGAAACTGAAACAAAGCTGGTGAATTACACTGGCAAGTAACATTTAAAAGGATTTCTATATTCTTTTTCGCAGGGTGGAGGGTTGAAAGACAATGACTTGTGCTGTTTGATCCTGTATTGGAAACTGTTTTATTAAATTCCCTGTTGTCAGGGTTACAAACATGGCAATTACATTTTTAGGGCCTAAGTGATACAGCACAGATGTTTATCATTAAGAAGAAAATTACCTTGAGGCAATTATCAGCTGCTGAAGATCGTTTTAACTGTGCAATGAAGATGAAGCTTTTTTCTTGGAACAACATATTCCTCAATCTTGTCAGACCATTGATTACTAATTACTGCTAAAAATATCAATTTGTCTGTGAAAGGCCAAAATTTGCCGTCAATATTAAAGGAGCCATATGTACCAACTGCATGTGCAAAAACACCCCCTCCTCCCAGGACTCAGAGAAGCTCAGACAGGCTACAGGAAGAAGAATGCTGAGTAAAACATGGGCAACATCATAAAATGACAATAACAAGACCTACACTGCAAATTGATCAGCTCTTTATAACTGTCAACTCTGTCAGTGTAAAGCTAAGCCTGTTATCCTGAAAACAAAAGCCCGCTGCTCTGAAAATATACACACTGGACTCTCTGAGTTAAGTGACTGCCTGTCTCACATTGCTTGTCATATTGCTCATATTGCTCAATTTATCCATTATAAACATCTACGCCTTTTTACAAGATTATTAATGATTTCTTACAACTCCTAAACAGACACTTACTCATTTGGCAAACATTCAAGGAGCATACCACAGCTGTAGCATTGCTGTCAGTTGTCATTTAACATGTCGATCTCTGATGACATATCATTTATGATTTATTATAGTAAAAATATTATATATTTCTCCCTAACTTAAAGCTTTCAATTAAGAAATATTAAGAAATGCATTTTAAGTTCCAAATTCACTTGTTGCATACCAGTTAGATCAACCAATTAGCCCGAAAGGGGAAAAAGTGGTTTATTATTATGTAAAGGAGCACATTATGAATATTTTTTTCCAGAATAACAAAAGGTAAACAATCTATAACTATTTCTCCTTTTGTCCTTTGACTCCATCTCTGATAATTACATAATTTGAGGAACGTATAGTCTATATAAACAATTTACTTTAGAACCACTGAAAACAGAGAAATACATAAGGAGATTTAAATGAGCTTATGCAGACATGATGGAATGAATAACAGAAAGAAAACACTGATGTCTCTTTCATAAGTCGTCGATGACTACTTGGAAGGCGGACAGCAGTAATGGCTGGGGAGTCTAGGGCTGATATCACAGCTCTGGCTTCTCTATGACACAACACAGATAACTGAACCATACGCATGGGACCAAGCAGAGCAGATGCACAGCTGATTACCACCAGCCTGATTGCACACAGATCAGGCAGTTTTCCTGGTGCGTGCTCCAAGTGGAGTGAGGCGAGCGATAGCAGACAGACATTACCAAACGCAGTCAGAGGGGCCAGCCAGAGGGTGTGTGGGAACACAGCAATGAGGTGACGGTTGCACTCGTGTAGCAAGTTAGAAGCACAGAACACACATGCACACATACATCTGTAGATGTAGTAACAAAAGAGAAGAGACCCATATAGGCCTGCTTCCAAAAGACATGAGCACAATCTATGAATAAACACCGGCACTGTTATGCATATACTCAACAAAGGGGCTCTTTAAGGGAAAAGTCTGTTTCAGACTTTTTGGGGCAATTTGAAAATTCAGTTTTGAGCTGTGTTACACATAAAACTTTCATGAATTCTTTGCCTTCGTTCCAAAAGCAAAACAAAAACAAAGCCTTTTGTTTCCTGGTGATTGCCTACTTCTTTGCAAGCCTGTCATTTGGCTGGGTGAACCAAGCGTAATTCTGTTTATAAACAAGGCTTAAGCTCACAGTAACTGGACCAATGTGTGACTGACCATTTCACACATCTAAGGCTACTTATAAATGCACTACAAATGGGAAAAAGGCTAAAATGATGAGGTTGTTTTTACTTCTTTCACACAACAACAGTGGAAATCTCCCCATAAGCCAACACACATTACATGAGTACGGAGGTCTGAGCACGACCGCCTCTGACACAAACTGGACTTAACATAAGCCTCATATGGACTGACTTGTGCACTGGAGCAGAACAGACAGAATGACACTGATAATGCTGCAGTTTCTGGCCACCGAGCCTTCAACTGAAAGCAAACCAGTTCAGGGCCCAAGTTCAGCCAGCCAGCCTAACACAGAACAGTGCTCAGGCTTCCAGCTGCATCAAGAATAACAAGCTGTGAAGCCTTGGCTCTCTCCTTATGTGTGTGTGTGTGTGTGAGTAGTAAAGGTCTTATGTGAGAACTACCCTGCCAGAACTAATGCTTGGCCCCTATCAAGGTACAGCTTGCACAATCGCACTCTCAAACACATGCCGGTGCATAAAACATCAGGAACAAAAAATTTTTTTAAAAAGATAAAAATGAGAAAGATATTTTGATGTTTTGTCACATGTTGGTCTTAAAGTTTATTAATTTATCTGACATTTCATTTTAAACTTGCATTGTGTATAGATTTGTCAATCAGAGCTTATGAGTCTAATACAATTAATAAATCTGTTAAAAACTTAAGTGCAGAACTTTTCTGAGATGTGCTGCAGCATGTCTGGTGCAATCAAGCCATTAATGATTCAACAGCAGTAGATTTCCGGAGTAATTTTATGTGAGCACCCCAGTGCATATGCTTTTGGTATACAAAGATATTTTGTTCAAAATAGAGCTTCCAACTTTACAACAAAAGTTTGTGCATGGGGAAAGGACCTTCCCCAAAATGAGGACCATGAAGAACTTGACTTGTCTGCACAGACCCTCATCTCAGCTCTATCACCTTTGGGATGAACTGGAACACCAACTAAAAGCCAAGTCTTATAATCCAAACATAAGTCACAGACCTCACTAATGCTTTTGTGGCCGAATGGGAGCAAATCCATGCAACCTGGTTCCAAAATGTTGTGGAAAGCATTCCCAGAATAATGGATGTTGGTATCGCAGGATATTAAATTCCATGGTTTTTAAATGAGAGGTTTAACAATGAAACAGCGGTTTATTGTCTGCATGTCCACATACTTTTGGCCATGTAAGTGTATAATGAAATGCTAAAACAGACCTGTGTGAGTGCATGTGCGTGCTCTACCTGATTTGTCGGTCTGCACTCTCCACACAGACGTGCTGGGTAGGGACTTGCTTCCACCGTTCTGCCTCTTTCACCATCGCCTCAGCATCCATCAGACCAAAGCCATACAGGTGGCTGACTGTGGGAAACAGCGAAAAGTTACAGCTGATAAGGCCGCTCCAGTGCTTCTAACCCTAACCCTAACCCTAATCCATTCAACTTCCAGATGAAAATGTGGGGTCAGATTAAGAATCAGTGGAAAAGGTCTGGACAAGTATGTAGCCGTTTAAAATGGCATCTAGTATTGCAGTATTGTATTGTTTTAGGCTCCTAGTAAAGACTGTTATGTAGGTTTTTACAGTGTCAAAATTGCCCATTGCTTCATCCTGTTGCTTTAAAAGATATTCTGATGAAAATCTTTAGGACATATAAGGTAGTTGTCTACAAATAAAAAAGAATGTTTGGAAACCACTAATCTTATGGGTACAGCAGCTCAGATATGAATTCCTTCCATACTTCTCCCACCCCCCTTCTCTGTTCTGTTTCTCTTTAGTTCCTCTTTGAAAAAACAGTCACTTGGAAAATCTCCAGGCACACTGGGCCTGCAGCCTGGCTGACCCCTAGTTCTCACTCTCTTGGTTTCTCTCCCTCGAACACACACACACACACACACACACACACAGGTATGCATACACACTTAAGCATGCATTTACAAAGTTACAAAACAGCATCCACCACATGGACGCTGACAAATGGCAGCTGGCGGCGCAGTAGTTAAGCAAGAAGGAAAATTTTTAGGAAACTGCTCATCACCCCTCTTCTGATTGGGAAAAAAAATAATTCAGGAGTTGAAATAATATACATTGATTTCTCTGACTGTTTTGTATTTTTCTTTCAAAAACACTGCATCCCTCCATGAATCATAAATACAACTGTCGCTTAATTGATGAGTTGAGACAATGTCAGACAATGCTGAAAAACACTGACAACCCACAACATTATCTACTATGTGGTCCTGCATTCTAACTGATCTGAAGTTGTCACAAAGATTTAGCTTTTCATCTACAAATGTTCATGATGACCGTTAATATCAGCTTCACCATTACAGAAACACAACCCAAAACTAAGATATCTTGGGACACTTAATTATAAAGCCTTATTAGGCCTTATTAGCAAAATTTGTTTTTTATCCAGTACCAAGTAATTCCAAGGCCAGGATCACCAATATCAGCAGCTCATGTGCTATCATGTAAGGGAGCGAAATATATATAATTTACTATTGTTCTACTTCTGAATATATTGCCACCAAATATTTTGTCAAACATAAGGCATTTCTTTTTCCTATTCTCTGTTAATTACTTAATCACATGTATGTTTACACACAAGATAGTTTTTAATGGTAAATAAAGGGATGTTGATTATGTGAATGATCACTGCGCATATGTACACGACAGCAGCAAATGCAAATATTGCAGCACCGGGATGTCGTCTAACATGTGCTGGATCCATTTTTTTGGTAGTGGTCCTATTGACACTACTATTAAAACTCAAAACAAGACATTGTAACGGTAGAAGTGACACTTTTATCTGCCCACCCCTGGGAGATATACAGATTTACAGTAGTGAATCAAACATATCAAAGATATATCAAACAAAAGTAACTATCCAATACATCAGATAGCTTAAGGATGAAATTTTGATTGATTACCAAAATAAAAAATAAAAAGAAACCTGTGACAAGGAAGATCTGCAGTGCTCTTCATGTAAGTTAATAACATGAGTTGCAGTGAACCTTTGACTGATTTAAAGATAGTTTGTTGTGTTGAATTATTAATAAGATATTGAGATTCATTCCACAGTAATCTCATCCTCGGATGAGAACTCTGTGTGTGCGCGCGTGTGTGTGCATGTGTGCGTGTGTGTGTGCGCGCGTGTGTGTGTGCGTACCGTTGTAACCAGCAGCATTAGTCTTCCAGTCAGGGGCGCTGAGATGTCCAGCTCTAGAGGTCTTTACAATGATGTGCTGAACATCTCTCCATGATAGAAGAGGACTAGAAGAAGAAGTAAATACACACAAAAACACAAATACATTAATTTATTTATCATAAAAATCCAAAGACTGAGTGGGAGCACATAACTGAGCAGGCACTAAGTAAATAAGAAGAGACATAAAGACCTGCATTCCTGAGCACATCCTCAAGCAGATCTATGCATGCAATTTAAATAACAAATGTGTAAATCTATCTACACACACACACATATAAATAAATGAAAAGGTCAGACAGCACTGATGATGTAAACACAGGAATGAGGAAAATGGGGAGAACGGATGGTAATAAATTTTAATATTTTACTTATGGGAGTGACAGTATGTAAGAGGATGGGAGGATGATAAAGGAAAATAATAAGTTTAGGATAAAAGGGGGAGGAAGTTAAGAC
>JAJHUR010073341.1:1192-25421 GCA_027495735.1 Lutjanus campechanus
GTTGAGCTTCATCACACTGACTATACAACAGTAGCTAGAGCTGGCGTTACTTCACACACTTCACCGGAGAGGGAGACACACACCTGCGGGCGTACACACTACAACAACACGGCTACGTGCTGACTACATTACCCACCACCTCCTTAAAGGGGAATGCTCAGGCCGGTAACAGTTGTGTTCAAGTCCGGCATGGAAAATCGCCTACTCTTCCACTCCTCACAGTCACAAGGATGCGTTTAGGTACCGAAACATGGTACCGTTTGATTTCACGTGAATCGGTACTCAGTAGTACCGACGGAATTCGGTCCGTATCTAAAAAAGTACCGAATTCGGTACCCATCCCTAACTTGGACAGACTTAATTTTTTTCAGAAACACAGATGACAGAAATGCTGATCGAGACATTGCATTGAGTAACAGAGGCTGGTGGAACAGAGGAGAGCATGACATGACTTCAGCTCAATGCAACTGATGTCCATTGTCATCTTAAAATGAGGGGGAAAAAAAACATCTTAAATTTTGAGGTGCCATGAGTAGTACAGGGACAACTGCTGCCTTTGGCTTTAATTGAGCTGTTGTTTATGCCCACAGATAATGTTCAGAGACATGCTATCAAACTAGAGGCCTTGGTCTCATTATTTAATATGTCAGTCTTACCATGCTATGAATTTAGCTCCACCTCTCACTGGAACACTGTCTTTCTTTGGACGGTACGGTTAACAGTCACACTCATGCAGAGTTGTCAGCTCAGAGCATCTTAAATCAGCTGCTAAGCTGCTTAGGTTGCTGTAGCGCTACCTCTCCCCATCTTTTCGTCTGCTACCCCCCCTCCTGCAATCTCTTCTCCTCCTCTTCCTTCTGCTCCCTTTCTCTCCTATACTCTCCTCCTTTAAAACATGAGAGAACAATAGGAAGCAATGTAGAGAGACACAGCATAACATCCAAGCCTTATCAATAATGGATGAGCTTTTAATCTAGAACTACCGTCTCTCTCACATACAAAGGCCATTTAAAGGGGAGAGCTGAATATATTTAATGTATTTTTTTTTCTTTCCTGTTTTAGTCTGCTGCCACTACTACAGTTACTGCTAGTAGTAGCAGTACTACTGCTTTTATATCATCAATAATAACCAATTCACTGGTGGTTTCTAAGTGGGGGTGAGGTGAGCACAATTTTCCATTCATGCTAAGACATCAGCCATTTACACTGCGTAAATCACCAAGCTACTGATTTGTGCATGTGAAGCACACATCAGCACTGATGTATAGATTTCTACACAGGACCAGGCAATTTTACAGGTGCTCACCAAGATCTCATAATAACTACAATAGTAGTAATATAGTTTTCAAGTACAAGAAAAAATTCCAAAACTAAGTGATGGCACTCCTTTTCACTCCTGTAAAATAAGCCTAAAAAGGCATACTCAAGGTAAACTGAAATTTGTTCCTGCATCAGAGTAATTGAAGGATAAATTAAAGAAAAGTGCTTTTTCCCTTGTTGAAACTATACTTTGTGAATATAAAGGTGCCAAAACAAGTGCTACAAGTGCAGGATCTAAATTAACAGGATTTCATTGGCTATACAAAGCACCAGTCATGCACAGAATCTATTCCAGTGGGCTCTATCACAGGAGAAGAGAGGCAGACACTTCCTTTCAATGTCGACTTTGGCTGTTGTGGGCTGCAGACATGGAAGCTCCTATTATCTCAATTGAGGTGTCAATCAAAAAAATTCATGCAGTTTGTGGGTATTTATTGAAGGGAATCATGTCTTGGACTAAATATGTTGGACTGAATTGACTGAACCTTTGCCGATGAAACAAGATCATTTTTTTCGTTATATTATTGATCAATTGAATATGGAATTCTTCAATGGTGAGTTGCCTCAGTTTTGTAATTGCTGGTTTGTGGCACTGAGTGTACCTGCTGTTGTGATTGTATCTGTCATTGATGGAAACACAGGAATCTCAGCTTTCTATCTCTTCTTTCAGTATGCAACATGAATATGTTTACATGTTTATATTGAACTTGTGTACTTTAAGCCCCTACACCCCACTAAGGTATGACTAACTGGTTGAAGCAATACATGAAATTAGCCTTGTTTCTATCCCATCACATCACATTAGGAAGAAAGCAACTGAGCATAGCTCAGAATAGACCAAGTTTAATTGGTTAAAGAGATTCATACAGTCTCCATTATGTTTGTTAATCTAGAACCTGAACAATAAGTGGGTTGTGCTTCTGTGGGTCCTTTCTGTTGTGCTGGCACATTACAAATTTTGTGTGGGTTATACCAAAGCCAAATCTGTCACACTTAAATTTAAATTAAATGTGTGGTTGTGTGTGCAGCTACATTTTCAGAGCCAAGAAAACAAACAATAGTAAAACAATGGCCACCATCAAAAGAATATCTTTTTCAGAAGTTTGCTCTTCAGAAAATGCAATAAGAATAAAGCCTGCAAAAACACAGATATGATCTATAAGATCTTTATAAAAGGTACACGAGTCAAGACAAAGCTAAATTAAAATAGCCAAATGACCTTTAAATTGTGACAATAAAGGGTTGAAAAGTAAAAAAGTGAAAGTTTTTGTGCCTCTGACCTTTATCAGTGTACTAAAATCCAGATTAGATCACACAACTTGTGTTAAATCCCATAAACTACTTCCAGCAACATTCTGTCATTCAGATTTATTTTAAAATAATTCTGAACACGTACTTAATAACATTTCACAACAAATGACAATAAATACACAGTAAAGCTTAAAAGATATGATCTGAGTTTGTTATTAATCTTAGGTCTTATCTGATATAAGCTAGCCAGAGGCAGACACAGTGGTAACTGGATGAACTAATGAAAAACTAATTCGGGAGTAGTGACAGGCACCGCAAAGTGATGGCAAATAAGTCTGGCTGAAACTATTGTAAAGTGTGAATGATTCCCCTCCCCACACTGACACATCTTTTCAAAAGAAGTTTGGACAGTGACATGATACAGCTGCTTCTCCAGTCTGCTAGCACCATAGCTGTATAACAGAGCTGGGAAAGATAGATAACATTGGATAGATAATTGGGTAAACCAACACCTGACTTGAGCATGGAAGCTGTAGGAAGATACAGAGATGCTCAGTCATGCATGGGGTTCATAATAATGTTCATATTGATCACACCTGTTGCCTTCTCATGTCCACATGTTGATGGTCAGGCCAGCACGTTGCATGCTAGCTCACTGCCATCTGTATACAAGTGTGCGTGTGTGAATTGTAAAGTGCTTTGGATCAAAGGTTGGGCTACCCCACAATAGTCGACGTAACTATTAATTGGTGACAAGAGTCTTAGTCGACCCACCTCAAACTCCATTCGAGAGCTGTGGATTGCCCCTTGACCTGGGAGACATTTTCTCTTGTAACACTGAAGTCACCACTGCAATGCTGCTAACTATGCTGTAGCTGCCATTAGTTAGTCCGCTCAGTGGGATACAGCCTCCGAGACCAACAGAGGTGAGTTTGACAACTGGGAATACAACACCTGAGGTGATTAAACGTTACAGCGGCTACGACCAGTCTCTGACTCTGGTGACATAAGTATACATCATCAATTGGGTGGATAAGTCCACAAGTATTTGTGTTTGTGAAAGTGGAAGTAATTTACAACCTGTAGCACCAGCGAAGGATCCATTTGAAACATTCAACTGGCAGAAGCATATAAGAGGGCAAAGTTAAGACTGAGATGGTGCCAGATGTCTTCCACTGCAACGCAAAACACAAGATACATGAAACAACTGTACAATTATGTCACTGTGCTGATGTGATGATTGAATAATCAGCAATAACATCACTGGCCTCACATGGAGTATTTTTCATCTCCATTTATATCATAGTTTAAGCTTAAAAATATTTACTTCCTGTTATAACAGTTTTAGTACAGTATATTTGTGTTTTTTATACCTTAAATTCAAAATGCCATTCTAACTCCAGCAGTTTTATGAGTAGTTGTAGTTACCAGAGGGAGACAGCAGGGGGAGCGTAATGCTGTTGAGCTACCTTACGGTGCACTTCACGTGCTCCTCTCAGTCATTACACCCATGGCCTGAGGAAAGTTTGTCTCTGTGCATAATTCACTCATTACTCCCCTTTTCAGGTATGTGTCTCTCATAATAAGAGTTGTTGTTTACTTGAGTGTTAGTTGAATGTGTAGACATGCTCAGCAGTATGTCCGTGCATTGTGAAGTAATTAGGCTAATTACCTGACGACGAGTAAACGAGTAGCCACGTGAGCTAACCGGTGGCGATGCTAGCTGCACTGCACTGTTGTCTATATGGTGGTCCATAGCCGTGGGAAAATTTACCATTGTTGTGTGTAATGTTAGCCTATTGTGTATGTACTTAAATGCTATAAACCTATACATCAGTGCTTCTCCAAGGCCAGACTGAGGTCTGGGTGCAGACCAGACAGCAAGGCCATCCAGACACAGCTTAAACTTATACTTCACTTTTGATCAATAAATTGTCAGTGACAAGGCCTTGCTGGAAATCATTCACAGCGATGCTGTATTCAGATGAATGTGATTTTAATGGAGCTTATTACCCTATTGTTGACATTACTGCCATGGTGACTTTAACTGCTGGAGTGTTGTGTGTGTTGCTGCTGAGTTCATGCATTATGTTCACACCAGAGAGTTTATTCACAGCTCCTAAATCGCCTTTTCTCCCATTAGGTTCTTTGACTGTCTTGACGGTGTTGACAGTTGAATGTGTGTTGCTTAAAAGTTATACATGAGTTGATTAAATGTTATTTTGTTATTGCCAATTGTTTCAGACCTCTGACCTTGAATAAAAATCAGATGCAGACCTTTGAGCAATACATCTGAGAACCCCTGCTATAGATGTTATTTTCTTTCTAGGAAGCAGCAAAAATAATTTTTCCAAACTATCTCTTGATAAGGTAATACAGTAATATCAGACTCAGACTCACAAATCCCAGAGAATTCAGCATCAGCATTCATCTGAACATAGACACAACATATCACCTGCTCTCTGCAACTAAGATGCTAAAAAGCCAAGCCCTGTCTGGGAGAGGTTTGGTTTGAAGTGCTGACAGAATTATTTATAACTAGCTCTCTGATTATGCAATAAAACATCCCCGTGAAGCCAACATGAAGAGACAGAGAGAAGAGGCCTTTCTCATCTGGCCATACCGAGTGTGCCTAGGAGACCTTGGTTTATCCCTACCATTATGTAACACCCTATCTCTATCAGCACGACAACAAGCATGCAGGAAAAGTAAAATGTTCAAGAATCCATTATTCAAGTGTTTTGATTTGTGGATGTGGATGATTGTGAGCCAAATGTTCAGACCTTGAGCTGTCATTAAAATGGATGGATGTCCACAACACTCTCTCATGATCTATTTTGACTGAACCTCACTTTAGACTAGATTTTTACCTTTTGGGCTAATAAAAGCTTTCATAATGTACATGGCAGTGAATAAGTGTGCTAGTGTTGACTGTTATATCTACCTGTTGATGTTAGACTAATGTCCACACCTGCTGCATTAATAGTGGTTGAGCTACATGTAACAATTAATTTGATTAGCGATATTAATCTGATTTTTTTTTTTGATTAATTGTTTAAATGGTCTATAAATCTGATCTGACTTGCCAAATGGTTTGTTACAAAACAATGGTTGTTGACGGTCTGTGAACCAGAAGTCATCCTTGGAAATTGTCTGGAAAAAGGCAGGCACTTTCCAAAAATACTAGGCAGGTGATTGAAGAAGAAGAAGAAGAAGAAGAAGAAGAAGAAGAAGACATAATTTATTTATCTCAAAAGTTTTCAGATGACTCCTCCATCGTTGGATGCATCAACAAAGACAACCAGGAGGAGTACACAGGACTGATAAAGAGCTTCATCACATGGATCAACAGTCACCTGAACCGCAACATTAGCAAGACCATTGAGTTGTTGTGGACTATAGGGCTGAACGATATATCGTTATCGTATCTATATCTAGATATGAACATTCAAGATATTAATATCGAAAAAGCAACGATATAAACGATATAGATTTCCCCCGCGCTCGCCCTGCATGTACAGCTGTGGAAGTCACAATAAATTTCATTTTTATTGCCCTTGAATGCACCGCTAAGGCCAGCCAGCCACAAACCTTATTTCATGCTTGCTGTGGATCAACAGCTGAAGCCAACCAATGACAAATATATGAGGGCGGGAGTGAGGGAGACGGAGACGGAGACTGACGCACACACACACACACACACACACTACATCCACAGCGGGGAAATTAAAAAGTAAGAAAGAAAAGTGACATGAGTGCGGAAGATAATGCGGCCGGTGGCGGTGCAGAATCTAATTTGGTGCCAAAACGATTAGCGACAAATCTAGCGACTTTTTCTGGTGTTATACTCGTTCTGCAGTTACTGTCCTCAACGAGCAGCGGGTGCTGCCGTGAGCCGCTCCCCCGTCCCAAAGCACTCACAGGCGGTCAGTCTCACAGTAGCCTCACGCAGCACGTGTAGCTGCAGTCAGAGCAGAGAGGAGACCCACACCACTCCGTGTCCAGACTGCAAATAAATCGCGCATGATCCTGTCCTGGCTTACAGAGCGGGATGTAAATGTGAATGTTTCTTCACTGTCACACTAATATTGTACGAGTCGTCGACGTCCACGCGCCTTCAGTGCTTTGGGCACAGGCTACGCCTGGCAATAGGTACGTTTTGCTATGTTAATTTTAATAACTTTGAGAGAGAGAGAGAGAGAGAGAGAGAGAGAGAGTGCGCGCGCGCGAGAGAGGAAACAATCTGCATTAATATGTGGTTATTTAGCTATTGTAATATACTCATGAATTATTTTGTACATCTATTTTTTCTAGAAAACGCAGTGAAAGGTGACAGCCGGATCAGCCGTGCCACAGGTGTCTGGTTTTGCTTGGTTTTCACCGAACCCGCAGTCATATCGTATCGATATCGAGATATCTGTCATGAATATCGAGATATGAAATTTTGTCCATATCGTTCAGCCCTAGTGGACTACCAGAGGAATGCCACGGTTATCATCCAGGTAGGAGAAAAAGGTGAGAGAAGACTCAACTTTGACCTTATCTTTCCTTTACTTTCATTATTTATCTGTACTTATACTGTATTCTATACTATACTAAGTTTTCATTTATCTGTTAGTTGCAGAAAAAACACCTATTAGACTGGGACACAGCCTCCAAGTCCAACCAGGAATACAGTACTGAGGTGATTTAACATTAAAGCAGCTCTGATAGACTGGACTGTGGTGTCCCCCAAGGTTCAATTTTAGTTTCGACCCTTTTTAATCTTTACATGCTGCCACTAGGAAATGTCATCAGGAGGCATGGCATCAGTTTCGATAGTTATGCTGATGATACACAGCTGTACATTGCTGTCTCCAGATGACTCAGGACCAATTGATGCCCTTTTAAAGTGATACTCCACCCTGTGAGAATAAGCCCTTTTGTATGTACTCACCACTATGCCGATGTGATGATAGGTGAAGGTCTTCAGTTCACAAAACAATCCTGGAGTTTTAGGAGAAACAGGGTAGCAGGTTCATCCAGTACAATGGCAGTGAACGGTGACCACGGATAAAACATTAAAAATAGCACACAAAACAAAAACTTGGATTACACCACACAAGCAGGATGGAGACATTTTGTGTTTGTTTTTGTGTATTTTTAACGTTTTATCCATGGTCACCGTTCACTGCCATTGTACTGGATGAGGTTGCTACCCTGTTTGTCCTAAAACTCCAAGATTGTTTTGTGAACTGAAGATCTGCACCTATCATCACATCGGCATAGTGGTGAGTACATATTGAGTACATTATCATGGAAAGTGTAGTATCCTTTTAAACTGTATTTTAGACATCAAGTCCTGGATGGCAGAAAACCTTCAACTCAACCAGGACAAAACTGAGGTCTTAATTATTGGTCATGAGGCTCAGAGAGAGAAACTTAATGCAAAACTGCAAGAACTGTCACTAAAACCCTGTCAAATGAAAAACCTTGGAGTTATCTTTGATTCGAATCTTAGTTTTGAAACACATATTAGAAGTATAACAAACACTGGATTTTATCATCTTAAGAACATCGCCAGAGTGCGACCATTTCTCTCCCAAGCCAACACAGAGACACTGATGCATGCTTTTATTACCTGCAGAACTGATTACTGTAATGCTCTTCTTTCTGGTCTTCCTATGAAAAACATTGCTCAGTTACAGTTATTACAAAACTCAGCTGCACGTCTGCTGACGAGGACCAGAAAGAGAGCACACATTACACCAGTTTTAAAGTCTCTGCATTGGCTTCCTATGTGCTTCAGAATCGATTTTAAAATCCTTTTATGGGTTTATAAAACTCTTAATGGTCTTAGTCCCACTTATTTATCAGATTTGCTCTTATCGTATGAACCCTCTAGAACCCTCAGGTCTTCAGGTAGCGACCTTTTAATCATCCCCAAAGTTAGAACAAAAACCCTCGGTGAGGCTTCATTTCATCACTATGGTCCACGTTTGTGGAGCAGGCTGCCTAAAGACCTGAGGGCCGCAGAGAGTGTTGATGTTTTTAAAAGCAAACTCAAGACATACCTTTTTAGCCTGGTTTTTAATTGAACTTTATCTCTTTATTTATTTATTATTATTGTATATTTTTCTATTCATTCACTTTTATTAATCTGTTTTTCTAGCTGGCATATTCTTCTATTTTGTTACTTATTTATTTTATCTTATTTTAACTTATTTATTTACATATTTATTGATTGATTTAAAATTGTTTTCTATTTTGAGTTTGTATCATGCCTCTGGTGTTTCCTCACTTATGATAGTGTTTCCTCAGTTTCCTCAGTTCCCACCTCCCTCAGTTTACAAAGTCTTTGGTTTACGTGTGTGTGTGTGTGTGTGTTTGTGTGTTTTATTGTTTTTATTGTGTGAGGCACTTTGTGTTGCACTCATTTGTATGAAAAGTGCTATATAAATAAAGTCTGATTGATTGATTGATAGATTGATTGATTGATCAATTCTTTATCACATAAAAACTAAAAACAGCAAATCTTCTCATTTTAGAAGCTGCAACTGGAGAGTGTTTTGCATTTTTGCTTGTAAAAATGACTTAATGTCAATCTACTTAATTGAAAAATCATTTCATATCCTAATAGTTTAACTTCTTTATCGTGCAGGTAGGTATTATTAGACATATTTCCACTGACTGTGAGAGCAGGGAAAAGGTCACGTAAGTAAGATGCTGTTGACAATGGCTGGTGAGAGAAAACCCTGAAGCACCTTTTCTATTCCACTGCCCCTGAAAACTTTGGAGAAGAAACTAGTGGGGAAGAAAGTAAATAGACTGTCTGGGGGCCTGAGCAGTGGCATTTCAAACAAAGAGAAAAAGAAGAATGGCAGAGGGTCACTGATGCGGTTAGTCATGGAAGTTCTGAGCACCACAAGCTGGAAGAAATACAGAAAAAGTGGCATGATTTTAAAAGAAGGCCAAAAAGTGCATTAGCACACAAAAGCAGAGCCACTGCTGCTGGAGGAGGAGAAGGGACACCAGCACACTGAGACACACTGCTGCTGGCTCACTGTCACACACGGCACTGATGACTACACACAGCCAGATACTAAATTTTTACACATATGGCAGAATATTCTTAGATCACAACGTGTCAGTATGAATGAAGAATGAATGGTCACACTATTGCTGACATAGAGGATGTTCACCCAAATAACAAAATAACATATTTTGTCACCAATCCCTCTTGGTAATTGCAAATAGTTTTCTTTTCTTTGAGATTTATCTTTGAGATTTCTGCCCCTCCCAAGTACAATGGAAAGGAGGGAATTTAATTTGGAGCTCAAAGATGAGAAAAGAGGCTTTTAAAAAAACATCAGCGATGTTCCTGTCTAAAAAAAACCTTTCCACAGCCCTCACTGTGGACTGGTTTGATTGGAACGACAAAGCGATATTCCACCCAGAATGATAATCCACTCAATATGTACTCACCCCTATGTGAGGATGGGTGAAGATCTTCAGTTCACAAAACAATCCTGGAGTTTCAGCAGAAAACAGCGTTGCAGCCAAATCCAGTACAATGGCAGCGAATGGAGATCTTGCTTGTGTGATATAATCCAAGTGCCCGGGGAGTCGCAACATTAAAATTTAACCACAAAAGACGCCATTTACACCATATTTTTAGCTGAAATGTCAACTGTAGATCTTCACCCATCCTCACATCGGCATAGGTGTGAGTACATACTGAGTGGACTATTATTCTGGGGTGGAATATCGCTTTAAGAAGATCTCCGAGAAAAACTGAAACACACAAAAATATGATAGACAAGTGAGAAAAACAATTCTGATCTAAACTGGTTTCTCTCTTGTGTTTATGACTTAAGAGCAGGTGAAAAAAAAGGTTTTTCCAGTAACATTTTAAGTTACTCTTTTCATCTGTGAAAACAGGTTGAGTAATAATGGAAAAGACGAGAAGTCTAGCATGTTTTTCATCTGAAACGATGCCTTCAGGAAACACCACATCACAATTCATAGGATGTTACAGTTACACAGTTAAAGTTACACAAACACTTAGACGTTGTCACCAAATTTAGGGACCTAGTGGCCAATGGGAACAGTGCTCGAAAATATTAATGTCTGTCCCTGCTGATGTCGCTGAGAGCTGCTTCCTGCATGGTTCTCATTCTGTCCTGCTTGCCACAATATTTTATTTCATTCCCCACCACTGTCTGGTGACCGCCAAAAATTATCTTTTGACTTCTCTTTAGGTTCCATATATGCTTTTATGCACGTAGCGTGGACATACATCATGACTAGTTATGAGCTAAACTGTGATAGCAGTGTCTTACTGTGGGGGACGTGTGTCTGTGGCTGACAACAGACAACAATGAATAATCTTACTGAAATAAACCTGCCTCCATGCATTAACTGTCTGTAGCTGAACAGGGTAGCCCTATGCCATTTTTATGTTGGTCATAATGATGGTACTTGGAGAGCCTAATATCTTCTGAGGTGGTATGTGGTGTAAAAAGTTTGAGAAACAATTGAGAAACACTGACCTATTCCTAACACAAGTTTGCTCATGATATTTCCACTGTTGTCTTCTCTCCAAGCCAACAGTACCTGACTCACTGTTTGCCTGTTGATGCTACTGAATCCAATTGCAGGTTTAGAAATTATTCAGTAATGTGTTGCTGCTTTTGGTGTCAGGCAGACTCTCCAAACACCAAAACTCAATTTCAAGCCTTGTGAAGGTGAAAGTGTTCCTATGTTCTGTTGAAGAGACACACAGGGAGGAAGATCCACCAGAACAACATCTCTTCAGTGTTGCCTGATGGGTTTGATGTTTTCCAGCCCAATAGTTGCTCTACATCCACCCAAATTGTTAGTGAAGTGAATATGATCTACAATAAACAAAACAAATGAATTATAAAGCTATTTTCCATTTCTGCCCTCTTTCTTAAAATAAAGAAAAGTAAAGGGACAGCTTGAAAAACAAAAATAATTGGTTTTATCTAACTTAAACTGCAACAACCTTTGACAGTATGCCAGCCTACCCCACCCACACACACACGAAGAGGGAAAGAAGAAGAAAGAGAGGTAAGTACACGCTATCAAATACTATCAAAAATCCCTAACAAATAATTATGTTGTTGAAAGCATATTAGTTTAGGTGAGGGTGATATAAATATTCTGTAAATTCAATTTTACATCTGGAACAAAAACTACTACCTCACATGAGGCATAACTTCAGTTAAAAGACAAAAGACTTGAAACAGTAAAAGTAACACTCTTGGAAGCTTTAAGGCATCCATGTCTCCTCCATATTTTTTTGTCACTCTTTTCACGCGTCTTTGAGGTGGTTGGCAAACCAGCTTAGAGGTGCATTACCGCCAACAGCTGTCATTCTCACATTACATGATAAGCAGATCCAGCTGCCCAAATCACGTTACCTTGCAATGCAGCTGGATTTGCGAGGCCACATGAGATTGTGTGATAATCATGAGAAACCGGGGCTGGGCAATATAAGGATATATTGTTATCATGATATGAGACTAGATATCGTCTAGCCTTGGGTGGTATCCATCCCAGGTGGCATAAGATGCACACTACAATACAGTATCTGCCCTCCGCCTCTAAGGCCAGTATTGTCTTAGATTTGATATCGTGATATGGCAGAAGTGTTGTCCTCGTGGTTTCAAATCTGCATTACATTAAAGGGTAATTCTCTGAACATACAAGTCTGTTCTAGCTGTTGTACTATTTGCCTTTACCCACTTAGTCATTCTACCCACATTACTATTATTATTTATAAAAAATATCATTGCATTAATATTTAATGAAAGCACCAATTGTCTCCCCTACAATATTGTTGCAAAATTGATAGTGAGGTATTTGGTCAAAAACATTGTGATGTTTAATTTGGCCGTATCACCCAGCCCTAATGCTTATTCTATAAGAATATGTTTGTACTATTTGAGAATTTATGGTATGTTATTTTAGTGAAAATGTGTATATTGGGATATTTATCATTTATTTATCATTTGTAAGTTGCACTGCCCTATGCAAGACCATGCCAGAATACCTCGAAAAACCAGCCCAACTCACGGTAAACCAGCCCAAATTCTGTCCAGCTGCCCAAGCACATGTTACCCCACACAATGCAACCCAAAACAGCCCAATTGTGCGGAAAACTGCCCAATCTGGCAACACTGCATCTGGTGGACCTGAATGATGTCTTTTCATGTTTAAATCTCAGGCCAAAAACAACAACCAAACTGGGCCTAGCCCTGATATTCAAATTAAGATATGAATGAATGGGCTCTGCTTCAACAAAACATTAATTAGGGCATCTGCCGGTGACTCGTCGTTTTGGCTTTTCTGTGTCAATGGAAATGCAGTGCTCAGTGAGAAAACAGTCATCAGCTGGTGCACTGACATAACCCCAATATCCAACCACTGCTCACCACATTTGTGTGATCATCCGCTGCAGGCTCTTTCACTGTTACCTCAAACACAGGCTCTTCTGCCTCGCCAGATTCAAAGCTACATAATGTATCACTGCATAATGTACCACAGTTGTAGAATATTTCTCGCAGGGGGATTTTAATCATGCAAACAGGAAGACGACGAGCCTACCCACGTACAAACAGCTGATCACCTTCTCAGAGAGGACACAGTGATGGGGAATGATGGCCCTTTAGACCATACACATAAAAGCATCAGACGTTTTTGCATCTTTCTACATGCCCCCTGGGAAATTCAGATCATGCTGATTTCAGGCAGACAGACAGACAGTGGCCAAGCTACGACTACCAGGAAGAGGAAAGCTACAAGACTGTGTTCACCGAGAGGCCTGAAGATGTTTGTGGATACATTTGCACTGTCAAGTGATTTGTTTCCTATTGAGATGAGAGCTGCCTCTAAAGGAAAAAAACTCATCAAATTCTTAATAAAACAATCCTTTATTGTCATCCTTCAGTGGAAAAGCTTAGCTTGGCATCACTCACCTTTTTTATTCTCACTTTAAATTACTCATATTGATTTGGTCAGAAATTAGTCTCTAGTCCTGATGAGACAACTCATGTGGATATTGCCGTTTAGGGGTTGCAGACACTTGACTCCACTTTGAGGTGAAAACAGTTCTTGCCTGCCATCCACTTTTTTTCTATTTATTTTCCTTGTGTTAATATGTAGCCTTTCTAGTCTATTTGCAGCTGTAGTACTTGTTCAGACTAATTAGCTGCTGGATTAATGCATACATCAGAAACACTACATTTCCCAGCTACCCCTGGGGTATTTTTGGCATTACAGCCTAGGACAGCCCGGTGCAGTGACAGGGACGGGGTCGACTACTGCCTTCAGCCAAATGTTCACTTAGTGTGGAGACTACCCCCTTCGCCTCCCCCCCCGTCGCCACATACACACAGCCGGGCAGAGCACCACTTAACTGTGCTTTTCAGCCACATGTTTCCTTCAGCAGTAACAAGTGTTCTTTTGGTCATATTTGTCATGCACCGTTACAACAGAGGCGGTGACAGACACACACAAGCTCACATACGCATACACACACTTAATCCTGCTCTGATATAATGGATACTATGTAGTTTAGCCTGTATTTTTTGCATAATATTAATACAACAGCAGCAATTATCAGTATTTTACAACAAAACAAAATCAACAGGAAAAATGACAACTACTAAATGTGTCTACTGAAACAAAATGCAAGTGATTATGGACAGCTGGAGTGGACAGAACAGATGTTTAATATGCTGAGCCTGCTTATTCACCAGAGTAACTGAGCAAGCAATTTTTACCATTCAGTGTTTACAGCACTTGTAGTAAGGTTACAACTCTAGTCACATGACTGAATGCAAAGCACTGCTGGAAGAACTATCCAGATCATTTACTTAAATGTCCAGTCAGATTTAGGGGGATTTATTGGCAGAATATGGCAGAAACAGAATATAATATTCAATAAGTATGTTTTTCATTAGTGTATAATCATCTAAAAATAAGAATCATTGTGTTTTTTTTTAAATCTTAGAATGAGCCTTTTACATCTATAGCGGTTCTCCTCCACAGGGTTGCCATGTTGCCAAGTACCAGCAAGACCCTAAGGAGGGGCTGTCGGCAGCCCTCTTAGCTGACATTTTGAATGGTCTCTCAGATATGAGCACAATTTCCAAGTTATCCAGACCTGTCGTAGAGTCATGTGCAGTCAGTCTGCTGGTATCCCAACCAAAGTTTTTCACTAATGACTGCATATTTTGAGTTTGAACAATAAATCACACTTCATAATTATGTCGACATTATCCTGCTTGACTACATTTCAAATTATTACATAACTGTAAATTTACATACAAAGCCTATCATCATTCATTCAATAATCTTTTATTACCTGCTGTCAGGTGTACTGGCCGTATACTGTATCTGCATAAGCAGGTTTATGAAGTCTCTGTCCAGGCAAACATTCTCACTTATTCTGTCCTCTGTCTCCGTGATGAAAACTTCCCCTGACCCTCTCCTCCCACTGCAGTTATCGATTGCTTACTGTGGCAGTGGCGAGTTGTTTTTTTTCCTCTAAAGTCATTTTCCTATTGAGACGTTTCTTCTTTGTTTCAGTGACAGTCCGAACCTGTCAGACAGCATTATAGCATTCACTTTTCCTGTTTCTTTGCTTCAGCAGGTCTTTTCATTTAACAGCTGATGCTGTTAAAATGACAGTTTTTTCTTAATGGATCTCTGAAAGCAGGACATCAAACTCTGACCTTGTTAAGTTCTTCTTTTTTTTCTCTGATGCTATTTTCAGAAATGAATATTTCCTGACACATGGGGCAGGAAGTGCAGCCATATATGGCATTATTGGGGTGTTAAATATGTTAATTTACAAGTCATGCAAAAAAAAAAAAAAAGTCTCATACATGTGCACTCAAATACACACAGGTGGATCATTTACACAGTTATCTTAAGTTATGAGTTTGTTGAATCTGACATGTTTGTACGAGCCCTTTGTACGAAGAAAATAAGTGAAATTTAAGATAAGAATACGAAAATGTTCTTGCATGAGCTCCAATGTGTTTAACTCTTTTTTTACCACTTACCCAATAGTGCAAGTGAGTTGCTAGATTTACTAGACCGCTATGGCACTTTACATGCATATTAAACCATGCACAATGTAAATACACTCCAGTACAAGTTCTACATCCCAAATTTCACTAAAGCAAAAGTATGCAATTATTATCATCAATCTTCCCCTCTGAAATGTAGTTGACAAGAATTGTAAACTAGCATCAAATCAAAATACTCAAGTAATGTACAAGTATGTCTGAACTTTACTTAAATACAGCTACTACTTTCCTGATGAAAAGTGAATATTAAAGGAACTGCACAGAAAATCCATGGAAAGAAGCTTGTTTGCTCTGGGCAGAGCTGAACTTCTTTAATGTATAGCGCAGCGGCTTCTTTGATATTGGAGGATTCTGATGAGAGCAGCTCTGGAAATGAAGATGTACCTGAGGCCACAGATGATAAAGAATTTGTTTTTGTGACAATTATGAATCAGACAATTAATAAGCAGACCTGGAGCATGTGAATGACGAAGCTTGCTCTGACAACATGACCTCTAAATGAGACAATAGACAAGATAACGTCCTCGTAGTGGCTCCAAGGGTAGTTAGGACTGACGACAGAACCTCAAATAGTTATCTCAATTGTCTCAGCCTTGCTGCTCCTGTATAAACATGTACTGAAATTCCTGACTAAATTTTAAACTTGAGAAGCTGTAAGATCTCACAAGAAACACTCTTTCCTATAAAAACTTGACCTTCGCCTGTTGTGGCCATAGCTTGAGGAAAGGAAAGAGATGCCACAGCTTCCACAGCTGATGGATCCTCTAAAAATATTTGGATTTTCCAGAAACAGAACAGCTTCACAGATATACTGAACTGTCCGTCCACACTCGACTGCAAACAAGTAAGTGATTGTGATTTGTGATGACTGTGCTAATTTAGATTTAGTAGGTTCCAGTCTATGAGAAGTTGCAGTATCCTATGTGTAAAATGCAATATAAACATGTAATATACTGTAACAGACTATACTGAAATACACCAGTGAATTACAAACACAAACATCTGACATCCTAAAATGTAAGAAATGTCATAAATATATTTTGTGTATTTACTAGAGGGATGTTTAAAAAAACACCCATGCATTAAAGGGTTAACAAGATAAATGTGTATGCATATACTATGTATACCTGCTTTTATTCCAGCTTTTACAATGTATGAGCAACTACTTTCTGGTATTTAGTGGCAAATGAATCATTTACAGTATATATAGCTCTTTTACACAAGATTACACAAGCTGAAATCTGCATCTGCAGGATGTTTGAGTTTGTTCAATGCTATGGTGGATCAGATCTTAAATCCACATTATCTCATTTTGTATCTGTTTATACTTTGCATCATTTTAACAGGATTGTCGAATTACTACGGGCCAACTGCGATGAAATGCTGGATAAATACAGACTGCATGATCTGACAAATTAGAGCACACTGAGGCAGGCCTCTGGCTGAAATGTTTATACTGCTTTAATTCCCCTGCACTAATAAATGAGATAAAAGAATGTATAGCCTCTGGACCACTTTTTTGAGTGTGGACTACCTTCTCTATTTTTTGTGACATCCTCCTTAGGCTGATGTAAGCCTTCATGACATATTACAGTACTGTATGTACACTGAGATACACTACTTCATAGCAAGTATAAAGCCTCTATTGGGAAGGATGCTTAAAGCAATATTCCACCCCAGGACGATAATCCACTCAATATGTACTCACCCCTATGCTGATGTGAGGATGAGTGAAGATCTTCGGTTCACAAAACAGTTTCAGCAGAAAACAGTGTTGCAGCCAAATCCAGTACAATGGCAGTGAATGGTGACAACATATAAAATGTGAAAAAAAGAACACAAAAAAACACGAAATGTCTCCATCCTGCTTGTGTGGTGTAATCCAAGTGTCCGTGAGCCGTGACATTAAAATTTAACCACAAAAGACGCAATTTAAACCATGTTTTTAGCCGAAATGTCAACTGTAGCCTCTCAGACTTGAGCCAGATGCACAAGAGATCTTGCAATATTGTCACACATGCATCCATTAAGAGATATATGAAGTCTAGCGATACATCGACGCCATGTTTACATGCTACCTGGGAGGCTACAGTTGACATTTCGACTAAAAACATGGTGTAAATGGCGTCTTTTGTGGTTAAATTTTAATGTTGCGGCTCATGGACACTTGGATTACACCACACAAGCAGGATAGAGACATTTTGTGTTTGTTTTGTGTTCTTTTTTTTTTTACATTTTATCCGTGGTCTCCATTCACTGCCATTAGCTGCAACCCTGTTTTCTGCTGAAGCTCCGGGATTGTTTTGTGAACTGAAGATCTTCACCCATCCTCACACTGGCATAGGGGTGAGCACATATTGAGTGGATTATCGTTCTGGGGTGGAATATCGCTTTAATGGAGAAAAAGACTGATGCCAGACGACATTTAAACGATGACGACGACGACTTCTTGTGAATTTGACAACATTTCACAGGAGGATGAGGACATAATCAGGGACACTCACTCAGACGCTACTTTAATTCTGAGAGGCAGATTGTGAGTGGGACCTCATTCAATTTGTATATTATTTGCATATTCATTTTTAAGTGTTTAGGCCATATCAACCTTTTCATTCAGCCATGCAAAGTCCTAAGACAATTTTTTTCTGTCTCTCTGAAAAGATTTACACATCCGGTATATGAAGATCTACATATCTTGTATTGAAACTACCAGTTTTTAAGGTTTTTTTTTTCTTTTTGTCCTCTGAAACAGCACTTAGCACACCACTAAACAAAGACCGGAAAATATAAAATTGAAGCCAAAGGCTTACAATGCCTTGTAATGGAGAGAGGAGACAAAGGTAAATACTAAAACATTCAAGAGAGACAGGTCTGTTTATGTGCATGCACGTACTGCATTATGCAAGAAACTTAAATTAAATTTAAAAAAACTTCCTGTCAATTCTCTAAAACAGGGCTTTCTACAAGACTTTTGGATTTATGTTAAGTGTTACCACTAATATAATCAACTGTATGATTTTTGTGGCTGGTCTGCCTTTGATATAGAAATTAAATGATCAGAACTGAGATTAAGGCAGATTAGCTAAGATTAGGGAATAAAGTCAGCCTGTCCACACCAAGAAAACACCTGTATGGATGGCCTGTGCAAGCAGTTTATTAGAGGCTTGGGTACAGTAGTATACAGGTATTACAGTATATAAGGGTATTAAGAAATCCTGACTGTATGGTTTTCAGTACGGTCATCAATCACCACACGATAAGATCTTATCACAGTACTTAAGTCACAATACAATATTATTTCAATTTTACATTTTTGATGTTTGATGTATTGTGATAACATAAACTATGATATGTTGTGATTTATTACCTTTTTTCAACTGCAAATTATGTCCCCAAAGGAAAACTTTGTCAAGCTTTATTTAATATGATAAAAATTAAGTTCTGCTGCTCTGCTCTGCTGACATCACCAGAAAAACAAAACTCAGCACTATCTAGTGTAGTGCAAAAGCAATTGATTTATTATTCTAGTATCAAAAAGTTTAATTAGCATATACTATATTAATCATTTCTATAAGAAAAGATAATTGGCGTTAGTGTATGAATACAATATTACCACACATAATCTCACAATACCCCACACCCCCCATCTGAGTTATGATTCGGTGGTCGTATGGAGGGAACCCAACCCTAAACATAAGGCGAGCCACTGGGGTCAAACTTTTACCCATAAGGCACTATTCCACAAAAATCAGACCTGGGTCTTGAACCATTCTGTTCAAGATTATTGGAACCTGAGTGCTCTCTAGCAAACCAGCCTGTGTTTTCACCAGTTTTGATTGAAACCATTGTAATCAAGGATCATTAAAAAGAGGGTGTTGAACAATGCACAATGATCTGTAGAATATGGCATGCCCACTAGGGCTGGGCAATGTTTAGCAAATTGGTATATGATGATGTCCACAGTGGACTATTGCAATGGAAGACGATATGACTGTTGTGGGGAAAGTGCACATAAGTCATGCTTGAAAGAAACATGCTAACAATGGCCCGCAGAAAAGAAACACTGCTGCCACCAATGTAAACGAGCATCTTGGGTTTGCCTAAGTGGGTGGTTTTTATAAGAAAAGAATAAACGGAACATGGAGACGTAACGTTACTGCAATGACCAGCAACAACAGTTTCTTTTACTTGTTCTCAAAAATGAGACTTTACCAACAACTGCTTCCTCCTGGCAACCCTGAGGGGACACACTACCTCAAATACAGAAGGCTTTTAAATCATGATGTTACAATAGCAGAGTGCTCAGTGGGCAACAGCTGTCAGTCAACATGATGCACAATCGTCCATCAGTCCAACACTAATACCAACTCTGGTTGCCAAGGAAACCCTGCTATTTTCTCATTTTCGTTTAAGGTTTCAGGTTCCAAACCAATTTATTTTTGGTGGAAATGCTCCAAACGTTTCAAAATTAGATGCGTGAACCGCAGTGTGTCAGTTCCATGTTGGTAGATAAGGCCTATTAGTGGAACAGTATCCAACACAGCTTCGTTAAGGTTGACACCAAATGAGTGATACCATCTAATATGTAGCTTTACACGCACAGCAGAGGATGGAGGACTTTCATGAACATGTGCATTCTAGAAAAAAACAGTGGAAGTATGAGTATGATCAGTAGTTACATAAATTTCTGTCTTCACTCATGCTGAACATAGCACACATATGCCCACAAACATACAGTTGCAGAACGCATATGCCTGCTCAAGATAATAAATTACTACATCGCCACTGTTGTGGTATGAGATGACCAGTGACCATGGATAATGCCCCTCTGCATTCGCACAAAGAAACAACAGAAAGAAAAGAATACAACCAGAAAGAAAAAAGAGAAAGAGGAGAAGAGAAACAAAGACTTTGAGTATTATACAGGAATGACAAGCTGGAGGCAGATCCAGTCCAGCTCCCGTTGAATGACAGACTGTAAGCCTGTTAAAGTTTGTCTTTGAATCCATCCATGACCCTCTAAGAAGATTTACTGTGGCTTTGATCTTTTCAGCTGCTTTTTATACTAAAGCTTGCTCAAAGTTTAGCGGATGTGCTTTGTGTGTTTTACTTTTAGAAAGCTTGAACTTAAAACACTAAAGCATGTCAAAGTTAAATGCAGCAAACATTCCTAGCTGAGGGAAAAAAGAGGAGGAAAGGAGCAAATACTCAGAGTGGATACGACAGAACAGGGAATCATGTTAATATCTGTGGGCATCGACCTGCTTTTTGAGACTTTGGGGCTAGTACTCAGGGTTTCAAAGAAAGATCTCATCTCAAGTAAAGTTAAGTGAAGTCCATGAAACAGCACTGGACAGACTGATCCCTATTTCCCAGACTTCTTAAATTCTAATGTCATCTCCAACTTAGTCATCAAGCATAAGGATCAATAGGTTTAAACAAAAACATATGACTTTTATGATTTAAGTCATTTTCCAACTACAAACTCCGCTCCGAAACAACTGCTTTTTGGAAGTGGTTGATGTTGGCAAATGTACCAATAAAGCTGAGAAAGAATGATCTCTGTAAACATCTGTATCCTAAGTATTATGGTTTCTGTTTTTAGTTAATTTGTATTCCAAGTAGTATTGACTGCTCATGCTTAGGTGAGCTTTGGTTGCATGCTGGTAAACAGCTCATATGAAGTGAAAAAGAGATCTAACACTTCAATCTCAGGTCCTGAAATCTGTTTATAGAGATTAGTCTTCATTCTCATGTCTGAAGTTGATAATCGGGACATGAACAACGAGCAGCGCACAGATGAGGAAGGGTCCAGATATCCGTTATCTGGATTTCCACTGACTACACCAGAAGTCCCAAAACATTGGTAGTTGTGCCCAGAGGCTAAATCATCATCAGACAATAGCAAATGGGTTCCAAGATTGGAGAAGGTTCAACAAAAAGAAACAGCAAACTTCAATCTTGGCATCTTAGAGGGTTCAAATATTTCACCAGTGAGCACTTTGAGTACCACTATGTCAAACTCACCATTCTCCAGATAAATGCTTGTTAGACAAGACTAGATGCTTAAGGAAAGTCAATATTAGGAAGTGTTGATGCTTCTCCTATGGTTATTCCCGATCAACACGTTTAAAAATTGGATGGAAGGAATGTACTTTAATAATCTGCAGTTACTGAGTGACAGGACAACAAACAAACTCTGACAGACTCAGTATGAGTCCTTCAGCATAAACACGTGTAGCAAACTATTGTTCAAATCTTTCAGAGTAACTGACTGTCAAACTCAACAGTTGTAAAACTGATGTATTCAGATGAAGATATGGTACTTTAGAGTTCAACAAGAAAAAATCATAAATTTTCACATAAAAGAAAATTAAGGTGTCAGAAATTAATCACGCAAATTGAATAAATATCTCAAGAGTGATAGGCTAGGGCCAAGCGTAAGGAAAAAATAGAGGCAGAAGAAATTTAAGAGTCAAAAATTAAATTGAATTTTCAGTATTAATGCCAGTCATAAGAAAAAACAAATCAGGGGAAGATTTTCTTTCTTTTTTTTTTTAATAAAGTGAAAATGTTTATAATAAAGTCGAAGTATTGAGAATAAAATTGAGAATGCCTTTCAACTTAATTCTCAACATTTCAAATTTCAAACTTTTGACTTTGTTCTTGAAATGAAAAAAAATAAATCCTCTAATTTTTCCCCTTATGCCTGGACCTATACTCAAATGTAAATAAATACTGATATATCCATTTGTTGTAAATACAAAAAATCCAGCCTTTTAAACGCGTATGCAATGAAATTCTATTTAGTTTACCCTCCACCATTTATACCAGTGCTGACATAGCTACATTAAGAAAATTCTGGCAGATAACATTACCCCCACCATCAGTGGGGCTATTGACCCCTCGCCATGATGTAACAGGCCCCAGGTCCAGTTAACTGACACTGCACAGTGTTGACGGTGTTAATGTTCTGGTATGTGCGGAATTTATTGACAACAACTTTTATTTACGTCCACCATTTTTTCCTACCTATCTCTCTATCCATCTCTCTTACAGACTGGTCAGTGTGTTAGTATAAAATCCAGCCTACCTGAGTAACAGTAGTAGTTTCCAGGCTAGTAAAAAGCCCGCCACAGAGAGCTTCTTCATCCTCATCTCTCAAGAGGCTCGTGAACCTCTGCTGTCCTCGCGGCTCTTTCAGCACCGCGAACAGCGCTCGTGCTCCAGCTGTGGTCAAACAGCACGCGGAGGGCAACTCACAAACATACTGTAGCAACAGGAAGTCCAAAAACTCAGTGTGTTCGGTTAATACCCATCACTTGGACGAGAAACAACATGGGAGCTCGGCATCTCTCACGGAATAAACCAGTTAACTGTAAAAGGTTGATAAACGAAGCGCTCTCACGACAGCTGTTCAGACTCTGCTCTGGGCTCGTTCTGTGCCCTCCTCAAGCACGGGGGCAGGGACAGACCCGCCCTCCACTCCGGATTGGCATGACTGGCAGACTGCTCGGCCAATCATCTGCAATGTTGTTATTCGTTTTTTTTCCCCAGCTAAATCGTATCTGAAATTAGAAGCCCAGCGAGCTGGATCAAATTTAACATCCACCCATGCATTATCACGCTTTCTCCTCTCTCTGTCTCTCCCCTATGTAGCTCTCCACCCTCCTCATTTTCTTCTCCTCCTTTTCTCCCTCTCTGTTTCTTTCTCCATCTGCCTTGTGTTCTCTCTGTCATTCTGCTCTGTTAGGCAGGATCGCATAGAGTCGCATGTGGTTGTGATTCCCGGCTGTAAAGTAGCTCATGTTGATAACAGTTTGCCATATGTGGCCAAAGTAGGCGTGGATCGAGTGGAGATGTTGATTTAAGTTCAGATTTACATCAAGGGAGCACCCTGGGGCGAGAAGTGAGTGCACTCCTTGAGAACTTGCAGAGTGATGTGTTGTTTTGGATATCAAACTACACACTGAATATCAAGGAAACTAAAAAAAGATGGAAACGACATATCACTGCAGAACATCCCATGCTGCAGACTTCAGTGCCAGTTCTATCTATGTTTATGGGAAATGCAATGTCAGTCACACTAGTTGGAGACCAAGAACAAATAAACGAATGGGCACACTTGGAAATTCTCTGAAGAGTGTTCTTTATATTTTTTCAGTTTTTAAAGAGGCGTTTCTTCATCAAAATACATATAACACCGATATGTTGGGTTTTACTGTATTTCTCCCATAGGCTTATATATCCATAATTTCACAGGCTTTTTTAAGGTATTGTTGAGACCTAAAATACCTGATTTCACTGCAGGCTTGTTTTGCAATGAATTGCACAGTAGCAAGTGGAAATTGCAAACAAAGTTGGGATATATCTATATCTATTAGGGATGGGCGATATTGGCAAAAAAAAATTATCCCGATAATTTAAGGCATTTAGCCGATAACGATAAATATGACGATAAAATAATGTTATGATTTGCAAAACTCTCGCGGGATGTGTGTCCGTTGTTTCTACTTAAATATCAAACTCGCGCGAGCTTTCGCGGGTCTAGGGCT
>JAJHUR010073342.1:0-14450 GCA_027495735.1 Lutjanus campechanus
GGTGAATAAAAGGTTGTTGTTTTTTAAAATAAATATATAATTCTAACTTGTGATTACTGACTTTATTAAGCCGACTGTATCTAACACCGCGACACGGTGTCAGCCTTATGCTGGAGACGCAGCACCAGCATCTGAACACAAACAAAATAAGGGATCCGTATCAGCTTAATATCATGACTTTAAAAGCACTGAATTACTTGCCTTAACGAATTTCATTAGAATAAAATATGAAGAATTGTAAAATATCATTTCTATGAGGCTGTTCAGTCAGACAGCGACAGATCACAAGTAATTAACTTGTATCATCCTGGCAGTCTAGCGAAGATCAAGCTACGTGCGGCTTTTTCAGTCAATATTGTGTTCATTATAATGTTGTTAGTGCTGAAATGACATTTTCTGCCTAAATAATTAATACCTCGATAATACACTACTCTGAGCCTTAAGGTGGAGCAGCCATTCAGTACATGTTGTTACTGTGTAACAAAATCTGATGTGTTGCGTGAAATGACACCTGACATGATGAATTAAGTATTTACCAAACTGGACTTGATGATTGTTGGGAGAGTTGAAACACTTGGACAGTTCGGTTGAGTTTTATGGTTTTGGCGAGTTTTATTTTGTTGTCTTATTGAGCTTGTATGAAGTGTGTTTTACGATGAATAAATGAGGGATCTTCGTTTGATATAAAAGGTGTACAATTGTATTATTCTGTTTCTGATACTTTGTGACTGTTTTTCTGTGAGTTTTTTTGTTTGTTGTTTGTTTTGTTTTGTTTTTGTTGGATGTACAGCGAACGTACATAGCGTTCCTAACATAGCAAACTTGTATGCATCTCCCAGCTGAGACTCTGGAGGAGGCGGGAGGTATATCTCACCCAGCCTTACTGCATGCTGCACATACAGCTGAATTAAACAGTGACTTACAAGAATGACATAAATTGGCATGGCTGGCTAAGTGACGTTATCCACAGTACTGTAAGGAGTATTGGGGGATTTAATTCTGCCACGTTAAATCGGCATTCAAACATTTGTTTTGTTCATATCCCTGATGTGTCCGGATAAGGAAAGGACAAAGAAATCAACTTTTTTATGTTAAATTTAATAATGGTGGGTTTATCTAATTTTAAACTGATGTATGACGTACCTGGTATACTCACACAAGTGTTTTTAATTCTGGCTCATAAGACCTTGGCTAAAGTTGGCGGTGGAATGCTAGAAGTTAAACTTTCTGTACCAACAAGAATAACGTGTACATTGTCCTGCCCTAACAGGTGCAAGGATATGTCAATCATGCTCATTCTGTACATTCTGCACAGTCCTGAGGCGAGATTTAATCTGACAAATTAAGTGGAAACACCTGTGTGGATGGACTGGGGGTTTATAATTTAAATGAGTTATAACCTCCTTTATTAAACTTGACACATGAAAATACGCTGAAAGCCCTTTGAAACAGTTGTTATACTGTATGTGCTGTAATATAGCTATAGAGGGTTTAAAAAGTGGTTTTATTAAACAAATGTAGCCTGTTTTTGCTTAAGCATGAAGATATTGTTTCATCCACAAATCACCTTCACAGCGTTCATTAAAATAGTGCTGGCTGGGCTTTAACATGGAGAAATGTTACTCTGTGTCCTGATTTCATACTGCAAACTAACTGCATACAGTATACAGCAGAGTACATCTATATACACTGATCTTTCAAGGGTATACAGTTTTAGTACATCCAGAAAATGAACTACAGTCAGGAACTGGAAATGAACCAGTACCTGCACTGTCAGATGTCACTGCCAATTACACTTGTTTGTTTTGCAAGAATTTTCTGTTGTTGTCTCACCGCCATTTTTAATTTATGAGCAGCTCATCCATTTCTTTTGTGCACTGCATTGTGGGACAAGAGTATGCATCTACATCCAAATCAAGCCTTTTTCCTCATGCATTACTGACTCTTTTAACTGCAATTTCATTTTGCTAAATTTCATTTTACAATGTCATGATACACTGAAACATGGAGGTTTACCAGTAAAGAGGCAGGGTGTCATAGTTTACTTCCGGATAAACAATGTGCAGGTTCTGCGGTTCTGCCTTTTATTCACAAGAACAGTAAACGCATAACAGTAAAGCACTTCTTCTAACCAGTTATGTGTTTGCTTCACACGTACGCTAATTCTAGTTATGTGATGATGAAGCAGGGTCCCGCAGTTTGCCTGAGGCAGCCTCACATCTAATGGCTGAATCCAGCGAGCTCATCATGGCTTAGTTTAGGGATTTGCCGATATAAAAAATGCAAGATCTTGATTTTCCCTCTCATTGGACTTACATCTTGAGCCACATATTTTTTTAGATCTTTTACACAAGCAACTTCAAATGAGGGGCATGGCTTTTGGTGAGGAAAACTATGATTTGATGCTGATTATCTGTAGAGTTGCCCTTGAGCAAAGCACCTGACCCTTGAATTTGTGACAACTAGAATTGTTTTGTTTTTTAAAATACAATATTCAGCCAAATGTTTTAACTCTGATGCACCTAGTCAGTGTTCATGTCCATGTGCAGTTGGGTCTGGAAATAGGATTGAAACTAGAAAGTTTCACTGCAGATATATTTTTCACTGCTCTTAGGGTGGCATTTCCTTTTGATTTGTTAATGTGTGTGTAATTTGTTAACTTAGACTGTAGGAAATTCATTTGGAGCCCATCTGCTGTTTGGCTTTCTCCTGTCGGGTTCTGTATGCCAGCTGCTGTGACTATGAATAAACAAGTACACAGATGCAAGAGTCCATATCTCTCCCACTGTTCTGTATCTTCTCCAGGTCTCCTCCCTCAGCAAGGACAATCATAAATAACCACTTATTTTTCTCTGTTCCTTCATTCATTGCTAAATATTAGATATCTGCCTCTCTCCGGCGTGCCGAGCTCTCATCCCGGTGTCGTGCGAAGGCAAGGCATGACACGCACGGTTTTATTTTTATCCATCTCCTTGTGAGTGGGAGTCGGGCCCATGCAGAAAGCACTGCCATGCTCTGATTGGCTGCCAAGCCCTCAAGGGTATTCCATGATGCCTGCCGCCAAGTGACCAGCAGTGGATTTACCTGGCTGCTCGGCACACAGCTTCAGGGTGGATGGACAACTTAGTTTATTATTCAGTTTTACAGAGCTCAGCAAGAAGTGTTAGTTTGTAATGTTTGTGCGAGCATTGTCTGGTCCATAGAATTAACTTATGAATTCTTTATTTACAGCATCAGCCATAATAGCTTTTTAAATCCTTGCAAATGCAAAACTGCAAATGTTTGCATAACAGTTTTTAATTGGAAAGAAACTTTACTGAAAAAGTTCTTCTAATTTGTAGAGTTTACTCAACTTTCTGCTGCTGAAAATACATTTGCAGGCATATGCTTTATAAATATTATTATAATGCTGTCCTGATTTTGTTATTAAAAGGGAGTGAGATGTTCTATTTTACAGGACACCCATTTCAATTACATCCACTCTATACAATTATTTACACTTCTTGTGATATCTGTTAGGGATTTATCAGGTTCTTGCGAGCGTATTCGTTACACATTAGTTTTTTTTGTCTCTGATTGCTTAGATGTAGAGCTCAGAGAATCCTTAACTAACTCATTTTATGGATGCACAGTTCACAAATGGCAGGAGGGAGGCAGAGCCTAATGTGAGCACAAGTGTGTTGGGCCTTTAACGTGCCGTAAAATTGCATTTTGAGCTCTTAAGAGATGCCTTGATGAGGTGTCTGCTGACTGTGCTCAGCGGAGTCCTGGTGGTGGAAGTGCAGGTTGTGCAGCAGCAGGTGCTCAGTTCTCTCTGTTAATTGGCCCTCATGTTGCTAACTAAGTCTTTGAAGCATCACACCAAGTAGAGACTTCATTAAAACCAAGGATATAATTGGAAACCCACTACGCAGGATTCCCCTGTCTGTGTTACTATTTATTAAGCTGTCTATAAGGTGACTACATAATTGATTGCTTACTCAGTGTGGTTGTGTATCATCAACAGGGATAGTGTGATCAGTTGTGGAAAGAGTACTGAAAATTTGTACTCAAGTATAAGTACTGTTACATTACTAAAATATTAATCAGTTACAATTAAAAGTACAGATGTACAGACATTACTGCCATTTCTAGGCTATAGCTTCAGTATTGATATATACATTTTAACTGATTAAATTCTTAGAGGTGATTAATGATTAATCATTAACCATTGGCATCCTTTATTAAAACCTGTGCTGCTGCAGTGTTTTATTTTTTGTACATCATTGTTTTCATTTGTCCGTTTGCAATCAGATCACCTTATTGGCCAGAAAAATGCAGATGAAAGTTTTGGATGGTAATTCAAATTTTACTCAGTACTCAATTATGATTTTAAAAGCAACCAAGTAGATTACAGAGTGTAATGTATACTTAAATACGAGTTAAAGTACAGACTACTCGTAAAAGTACAAGTACTCATAAAAATTACATTACTACAGTAAGTTGAGTATTTGTAATTAGTTACTTCCACCCCTGATAGTGATGGTTGTTACATGTTGAATTCCAGCACTGTGATGTGCATTGAGGGTCTGAATAATATGAACTGTTGTCAGTGAACAGTCGAGTTTAAGAACATAGTAAAGTAAAGCCCGCGCAGGACCAGTATTACCCAGCGAAGAATTTGTAATAATTGTGGAGATCGTCTGTGATCTTAATCTCATGCGAATCTGCCGTGTCTGCAATTTGTAAAGTAAAAATTCCACTGCAAATTACCAACCATATTTCACCGCCGCACAGGTCCTGTGATCATAGTCCTGTGTGAATTGGCATCTCAGCTGTATTTTTATTTTATTTTTTTCAGCATCTGTTTTGGTGTCAGAAAACTGTACAATTATGAAATTTGACTGTAGCTCATAATATGCTAATCAGAAGTCAACAGCTGTGCTTTGCGGTCGGCTATATTCAAGTTTAAAATGAGTGATGATGACAGTTAGGCTGTCATATTCAAACATAGCCACCAAACATCTGTTACTCAATCCAAATGAGCTGAAAATCTGTATTTATGCTTGTAACACATGCAGAAAGTGAGCAAAACAACTGTATTATTACTGTGGCTCCTGAAGAACAGATACTTCATCTCTGAAACAGTGATGTCACATAGAGCCGTGCAATCAAATCCGGGAAAGAGTTAAAATCACTATGGTAATACTAGTCCCATGCGAATAGGGCTAAAGTAACATTTGCTTGTCTACGCAAAATAATTGCAGGTACAGTTGGTGACTGCAATATTATGTTTTATGATACTGATTCTCAAACTATATCACAAGTAGTAGCATTTTCATGTATCACTGTTTTGTTTGCATAAAAAGGTAAACCTTTTAAACTCAGATTTTATGCATATGGTGACGTGTTTGATGTATCACACCGTTTAAAGTATTGCATTATATTGCAATATACAGTATTGAATTGTAACCCCCTGTATCATGATTAATTTTGCTTCCATTTCCACTGCAGTTGCATCTGCATATAACACAAATGGTATAAGTTGTACAAGTCTTGAACAGATGTCCCATCAGATTAGGGCTGAACAATGCATTTTATTTTTTACTGAAAAATATAAAATTGATGATGATGTCAGTTTTGCTTGGGTCTTTGCCAAACAAGCATGTTCCATTACATCTGGAGAATATGATTTGTAGACTAGGGCATCTCTGTAGCACCACAATGCTTCATTTATGGCGATATAATATGACACATTTTACTTTGCAGCTCCTGTGATTTGGATGTTGAGTTTGGTTGAGTTTGCAATTTCTATTTTGATTAATTGTTCAGCCCTACATCAGATGGTGCTGTCTATTCCTATGCCAGCATGTGGACTCACTGCAGGTCTAAATGGAAGATGAAGTCATCAAGTTCACATACAATGCTGCACCAGGATGTTAAAGATTTAAATGCCTTATGTAACCTCATGAATTCATCCTCTCTAACCCCTACTGCAGCTACATAACAGGAAAAATGGCTCCTCTAAAATTACCACAGCCATTAGAGTCATGTAACCATGGTAACCAATAGTCACAACAAAAAATTTTCAAGATATTTTTCAAAGTGAAAATCAATCAAGGGCTCTTAATCGCTTGATTATAGAAATCACAACAGCATCCTTTTCCTCTTCAGTCCAGAGACTCAGTCATTAAGGTAACACAGGATTACGTTAACATATTCATTTTGTGGTCCCCCTTTGAGTTCATGAGCAGACCAGGACTTGAATAAGCCATTCTTAAAACAGCCCACGGGGGCCTTTATTAGCAGGGGCAAGTTGGCCCGGCTGGTGAGAGCCACACGGAGGCGGCTTGGGTAAATTAGGCTGCTACATGTTGTGAATGGTGGACGGCTTCCTCCTGTTATTAAAGGTGGCCATTTGGACTAAAGGAGCTTGTACATGTTCTCCACTTTAATTAGAGCGTGACGGTAAACAATAGGTGCCAGACACTGAAGAAAAAGCTACGTTGAATAGCCTAAATGTCAAGATGAGACATTTGCACAGACGGCCTGGAAGCCGTGGGAGAATTCATCAAACACATAACTGTTGCATCATTGCTTTCACACCAAAGAGAATATGTACCATCCTGTACGTTCTCAACCTTTTCTACTTAACCTTTATCATATTTGTGATAAGTACTCACTGAACTTCCTTGTGCATTATATGATGCAGTTTTGTGTCCAAACTATGTCATTAAAGAGATGGCATTAGTCAGTTTCATATTACATAATTATTTTTGCTCAAGGTTTGTTAGTAGTTAAGCAGTGTAAATTATAGCGTAACTTCTTGTAGTCCTTCCTTTTTAAATTTAATAAGCTACAGTGGTCCCTGTAACTAGTCTGCCCTGTGAGAACACACCTCTATTATCACCTGAATGAAAAGAGACTTTCGCTGTTATCTCTGCCTTTGCTTTGGGTTTTACTTTTATGTCGACTGAAGCTACTAATGATTTGAATCCTATCATAATCTCTAAAATAGTGTTCAGCATCAATGGCAAAGAGGATGAAAAGCTTATGAGGGGGAAATGTTCAGAAATGCAGAGCTAATTCTGAAATGTAATCAAAAATCTGCCTTGTTAATCATTTCTTTTTAGCCTAACAGAAAATTTACTAAATTATTGCAGCCATGAGCGTAACTAAGCTTCCTGCTTCCACCCCAGTAATTAAATTCACACAAACAGACCTGGAGTTATATCTGAAGATATTGACAAAAATTGAATACCACACTCAGTTAAGCCTTTTGAGACTATGAGAATACTGCAGGTTGGATCAGGACATTAAGGGACACGTTAACGTTTCCTTGTAGTGCAGTGATATAATTCAATGTGCATCATTATATTGTTTTATACATACATCTTAGCAAAATCAAAGTGAGCTAGTGTCTCTCTTGGGAAATGATTTTGGTGTCTCTTCAGATTTTGTTCATAGTGCACTCTCCCAGACCTGAGTGAGAGGAAGAAATAAGGACGTGCTGTCTGTTCCTGAGTTTTGAAGCTTTCAGCAGTGACTGAGAGGCACAGGGAGTGCTGTCTCATGTTGCTTAGTGGTCGAGGAGGATGAGTCAGCAGCGAGGACGTTGGATCAGACTCTCCATCCTAATGTTCTGCTCTCTCATAACCACTGATGTGAAGGCATTCTGTGCAAAGAAATATTCAGGATAAAAACATACAAACTAAAGCAAATACAGTAATATCAATATATTGATTTTCATTATTGATTATTGTCAAAAAGTAATAGAAAAATTCCCATTACAATTAGTAAAAAATGCTTGTTTTGTGGCAGTGGAGTTAAGGAGAGAACTCTTTGTCATCTTTAAAGCTATAGTTGGTAATCCTATTCAGAAACATTTTTTGTTATACTGGGTGAAATGGTCCTTCTATCCTGAGAGTAGTCAATACATTATGTATTCAGAAAAAGGAACGAAAAGAATCAGACCTCTGCGTCATCTGCAGGCCTGTAAAAACTCTGACCAATCCCTGCCATTCAGTCCGAATGGAAAGGAACCAATCAGATGCCGCCATGTGTCCTGCTGCTCCCGCCCCCCTCTGTCCCTTCCTCCTGCCCGTGCGCACTCATCACGTTTCACCGTTGCCGGAAATATTCAGCACACTCCTCAGCAGAAATACCAAGTTAGCAGGAGAATAAGTTCATAAGAGTACTATAGCAGAGAAAATGCAGTCAAAAATACCACTTCCAGCGTTAACTTGTAACGGCTCGCCCTGCTAAACAGGCAAAGAAAAGAAAGCCGGAGGCAGAAAAAGGCTGTGACGAAAAATGCTCTGGATAAAGCTAGAGGACAAACCAGAGTCAACATTGGTGCAGCCTTTGAGCTGTGGAGACAACTGAGGCATCTGAAGGGCCTGAAAAGTGATGCAGAGGTTGCTGTGTTTCTGTTGGACAGGTAATTATTTGTTTTGCTTCAGGGGGATTTGTTATTTTCATGAAATATGTAACGTTTGCCAACTTAGCTGCTTTTGTAGCTCGTATTAGCCCAATGCTAACATTAGCTTCTCTGTCGGTGTAAGCCAGTGGTCGGTACATACTGCTTATTTAACTTATAGGATCTGTGCTTCCTGCACGGAGCATTGAGCGTTTTTACTCGACGTGGGGTGTGGTTTTGGACGGAGCACTGACGGGAGGGGGAGGAGGTGGTGGAGCTTAGAGGACGTGCCACTTTCAAATCTTGCTAGCTCTCCCAACATTACCAACTATAGCTTTAATGTTTTAATTTTTACAATCAGGCGTTAATCACATCAATATAGCAGATCATACAGTACAGCTGTCATGAACCTGTATTCTTGTTGACTTTGTCCCAACCATGAAATAATGATTTGATCAGCTGGGCTGTCTGTTCCACTCCTTACCTGATGTTGGCTCAGTGTGATGTAATTTTGATATTTGGTCTCTGAAAAGAGAGCAAATAAAGAGATTTGCCTGTGTTTATGTTGTTCGGGTGTTTCACAGTTAACAGGCCTCAAAAAACAACCTTTTTTGAAATATAGACCATAGGTAGACAAAAGGCTTATCATTTTGAGTCAGCGATGTTAGCAGTACAAGTTAGCTAGCTAACTACAGTGTTGTACAAGTTCACACTTAAAAAGAACTCGCTGAAAGTTCAGTTCACAGAGATTAAAATGAAATAGTCCATGTTCATAGTTCACAATTTTGAATTTTGAACTAAGTTCACATTTCCAAAAATGACCAGGGATGCTGGAGTCTTTATAGTGATGTCATACTAAGTGGTGTATTATATTCATGTTTTGATTTGAATTCCCAGGATTACTCATATCTATAGTTAGAAACAACAATTCACAACAATTTGAGAACGGTTTACGCTGCAGCAAACTTGAACACCAACATACTGTTGAAATTTCCATCTGGGAACTCAAAATTCCAACTTTCCAGTGTAACTTGAATGCCGCATAATACATGAGAACTGCAGGGAGATTAAGAGGGTGATGAGACACAGCAGAAGAGCGAATATAACACAGATCTATCAGTCTGTTTCTCACTGTAACACAATGTCCAGTCTGCAGTGTAGTACATAAACTTAGGGTGCTTTGTGCTTTGTGCCACCAAAATATATAATTAAATAATTCAATTAACAACATAAATGTGCAATGACTAGTCAACTATTGGCTTAAACTGATGACTGCTGGTCAACTAGGAAGATTTTTAGTCAGGGGCGGCCCTAGTATAAATACCGGATATTATTGTATATTATATAAAGAACATTGGTCGACATATAGATATCAGAGTCTTTTTACTCCTTGATATTGTTATCGGCAGCAGGTCCAAAACTCCAGTGTTGGTCAGGCACTAGTTTTTGATTTTGGAAATCAAACAGGTGATCAAACAGAAGACACCACCCTCCATAGTCCTAGTACTGCTTTTACCACAGCTCCTTTCAGACAAAATTAGACTTAACTAGACAAGTCATGATGGAATTTTCAATTAGACCATGACTGAGTTAGTAGAACGTGTTAAATTAGCTGGTATCCATCAAAAGTAGGACAGCTCTGGAGCTAAGTAAGCTAGATGATGTGTTGATAAATTAGCATGAGATCATTAGCATAATCAGTAGCTGCACATCAGATCCTGCCTTGCAGATATGGAAACCAAGCGAGGGCACAGACACATGTAATTAGTCTGCCTGATTAAAACTCTTTCTGTAAACAATTGGAACTGGTTGCCCAATGGATGAACTGTGAAATAAAGACAGATTATTCTTACTGAGTGAACCTGTGCTTGCAAATTTTGTGGACAGAGTTACAGTACATTTCTTTCACATGAATAATTAATTTAAATTTCACAGATATTTGATAAGAACAAATCTGTAATGGCTGCTGTATAAAAAGATGTTGCTCGGGGAATATATGTGGATGAGTAGATTTTGGTCTGTTAGTCATTAGTCAATAAGATGAAAAGCCAGTAAACTGTATGTTGGTCAACACCAGCCAGAGGCGGGTCAGTGTTTACTGGCATTTTAGTTATAACTGTAACACTTTGGATCTGTTCCACTGGAGTTAAAAGAATATAAGATAGAGACTCTAAGCCGACCTTCTGCGCTGCTGCTAAATGGATATAAGAAGAGGATGTGATTGATTCCTGCTGGCTTCCCCATTTGCTGTGCTCCAGTCCCCTCATTAGTAAAACCACTGAGGATAAGAAATCAGAAAACCATTTACACCATCTATCAGTGAGTCAACCATGTCTCACCAGACTTCTTCTTTTATAAGTGATTAATTCTGGTATATGATGGATTCATTATTGAATTGATACGAAATTAGTTGGCAGTTTTCCAGTCATTTGTCAGTCACATACCATGACACGCCTACATAATGATTCCTGGCAGCTTAGTTAAGCATCATTTTTGTGCAGAGCAAAGCATCAGATATAATAGTTAGCTACATTTAGGTGCATAATAAGAATACATGTTATCATTGTCTTGTGTATCCCCTGTAACAGCAGCTTGTTCCAGAGCGGACATTAAGAAGCACAATGAATCAGTTGTCCTTGATATTGATAGTAATGCCAGTGTTGGTGGGAATAAATGCTAGAATATATTTTCCTATCTCTGATCGCTTAAGTCTCAGGTAAACTAATTGGAGAGTATGCAGTCCAGGTTTACTGTAAATTGTTTTTGCAATGCACAGATTTGATATGATCACAGTATTTGCATGTCGGTTATATGTGTTCCAATTCTTTTCTTTTTTTTTTAGATGTTTTTTTTTTAGGGTTTCAGCCTTTATTTGAGAGGTCAGCTTGTAGATAGACAAGAAATGGAGGGGAGAGAGATGGGGAGACACACAGCAGAGGGACACAAGCTGGAAATGAACCCATGGCTGCTGCTGAGGATTCACGTCAGTCAATCTTTCTGAGTTTTATTTCAGCAGTATCGTTGCTATACTACATGTAAAAGTGGTTTATGAAATACTTTTACAAATAAACTGCAACATTCAGCTCTTCCTGCTCAGCAAGCTAGTGCCGTAAGAATATAAAAAATAAAATACGTTTTTAGGCCAAAATGAATAGAGCCCTTGGCTTGTATTTTTAAAACTGACATTGTAACTGAAATATCCCTAATTGAATCAGTATCGATATCGAATCAATTTGGGACCTTGTGAATCAAATTGATTTGGGCAATCTGAATCGATACCCAGTCCCAGTAAAGATGTATGTGTCTGAAACTTGAGACACATTAATAAGACACTGATAAGTGAATAATCATTTGTTATGTTGTGTTTGGTTGCACTGATGGAACATTCCTGTCATAGTTACCATATCATGATGAAGATGATGTGAATATTTCTGAGTGAGGATGACTGGTGGAGCTGAAACCCTTTTAGGGTTGTAAAACTGGACTAAATGTAGTTTAAAAGTGAGTTTTTTAATGTAGGCTACATATAGTCTAAATGTGTTTTGACATCATGTCATGTTGAAATATTTACACACGTTGAAGTGTGGAATTTTTAAATAAAATATCTAAAAATTTACAGTCCGTTTAAACTCTTACATGTGTAATCCATATTTTCATCTTCAGTTGCTGCCACCAGCATTTTGCCTCTGTCACAGCTGATAAATATATTTAAAAATCAAATGTAACATATGATCAAATTCCAGCACTTTATCATTCATTAATTATGTTGGGTAAATGATGTAAATGGAATAGTCTTAACGTTCTCCACTCCTGTATTTTTTTTTGTGATAAATGTCATGGTCCACATTGGCACGCATTCATATTTCTACCTCCACTGAATTTAAATGGATGCTCAGAGTTTTGTTTTCCCATTGCCATGGTGAATCATAGTATTGGAGATCCATTGATGATGGCTTTAATGCACAAGTTTAATTCAGAGATAACATACTCAGAGTTGATTGAACTAAGCCTGATGAGTTGTTAGAGAACCGGCTCAGGCTCAGTCAACACAGAGTTCAGGAACATGCTCAGAGTTTGATAAACCAGCTCTCTGAAAGAGGGCCCTGGTCATAAGATAAATCTGAGGGGTCCTGAGTTGATTGGGGGTGTGTAAAAGGAGAAAAAAAAACAAATTCTGCCACATTGATTTGTATTTTTTGGACTTGTCTCTCAATACTAAATTAAGGATTAAAGATTTTAAATTAAACTGTATGAGAAAGTTAGCAGTTCCATCGAAGAAAGATTCCTCCTCTAACAACTCAGAGTTGTGTAACTAAGTACAGTACATGAGTAGATGTATTCAGTTACTTTCCACCACTGTTGTTAATGACTTTGTTACCAAAGTTAACACCTTGTTCTCTGCCAGCCTTATGTAGGCTAATCATTTTTTCTTTTTCTTTATTTTTATTTTTTAGTCATTAGTTAGTTGTATTTAGGTGGACATCCGTGCACTTTAGTAGCTTCATCAACGTTTCTGTACATTGTAAAACACCAAACAAAGCATTTAATATTACATGACTGGAGACTCAATGAAGGTAAATCAACTGTATTCATCACATACACAGTGGCATATAGTGAAATGCATTTGCATTTGACCCATCCTAAGTATTAGGAGCAGTGGACCAGTAATCCATTGCTTTGGTCAATGGCGCTGACAGGAGAAATTTGCCTTACATACATGTTTTTTGGATGGTGGGAGGAAACTGGAGAACCTGGAGTAAACCCAGGCAATCATGGGGAGAATGCGTAATCTGCGCACAGAGAGACTCTGCCAGGATATAAGTAATAATAATTGGCCTTACAGACCGAGGTTAGGAACAGGTGGACTGTTCAACTGAGTTGCTTCAGAAGGGTTTTATGTACTACTTTTGGTTTTTCTTCTTTCTTTAGTGATCTGACTCTCAAGAGGTTCCAGCTGGAACCTCATAAAGGTCTCTTTCACTAGAACGCTGAGGATTCTGTTGTCTCTGTGAGCAGGGAGGTTATCTCCTGCTGCCAGTGGAATCGCTCAGTCTCCAACAGATCCTTGGCTTTTTTCAGGGCAGATGCCATCTTCCCGGTCTCTGCTCTGTGTTTCTCTTGTTGGACTCAATGGGAAGTCAGGGATCTTTCGATGGTCTTCTTTGCCTCCTGCTCCTTGTTTTGAAGAGTCTTTTTGAGGCCTTCTGTGACCTGAATGAGGGATGACTTCTCTTGACACTTGATACAATGATGCTCCAACTACTTCTCAGCCTTGTTCAGAGCAGCCATGAGGGTGTTTTCCTCCTCTTGTTGCTTGCTGCTCTTCGAGGAGGGGGGGGGGGATTTTTCCTGCCGCCGACAGAGTCACTCAGATCCTCTGCCCTTTTCAGGGCAGATGCACTCTTCCTGGTCTCTGCAGTGTTCCTCTATCTGAGCTTGCTGGGAAGTCAGGAATATTTCTTGTCTGCTTGGGGAGCTGCTTTTCAGCATGGATATCTGACTTCATTGCCTTGACTTTATTTTGAAGGTTGTCATTCTCTCCCTTCATCTTCTCCAATTTTGCTTCAAGGTTCTTGCCGTTGGAAGTCTCTTGCTTTAAGGTCACTCTGAGCTTTCTGCAGCATCACGCTCATCCTGGGAAGACAAGGATCTTTCAGTGTTCTTCTTTGCCTCCTCCTGCTCCTTGTCTTGATGAGTCTTTTTGAGGCATGTGACCTGAATGAGTTATGACTTCTCCTCTTGCCACTTGATACGATGACTCTCCAACTGCTGCTCAGCCTCGTTCAGAGCAGCCATGAGGGTGTTTTTCTCCTGTTGCCACTTGTCCAACTGAGCCTCATATAAACCTGTGTATTTCTCCGTCTCCTCGAGCAAGGAGGTTTTCTCCTGCTGCCAATGGAATTGATCAGTCTCCGAAAGACCCACTGCCTTTTTCAGGGCAGATGCAATCTTCCTGGTCTCGGCTCTGTGTTCCTCTAGCTGGTCTGGATGGGAAGCCTGGGACATTTTCCTGCCAATCTTTTTCAGCTGTGATTTTAGATTCTTGTTAGTC
>JAJHUR010073345.1:0-11960 GCA_027495735.1 Lutjanus campechanus
CAACTACAACACTCCAAAAACAAATACTCCACCATATTTTAATAAACTTTAAGGGACCATATTAGGCGTCCCTGGGTTTTAAAATCAGCAAGGGGAGCATCTGATTAACAAATCTCATGCTTTTTTGAAAAGTATAATAAGATAATGCACATGATCATTATCCACATCATTCAATCAGTACCAGTGTCGGAATATACTGTACGTAGATTTATTCAACTCCTGTACTCAAGTACAAGTCTGAGGTTCTTTACTTGAGTAGTTGCATTATCTCCCACTTTACTTTACACTTCTACTGTCCTCTTCTGCATTTTATTGCGAAATGTGATACTTTTTTCTCCACTACATTGTTCACAACTGTACTTTTGAGTTACCTTGCAGATTAAGATTTTATATATTAAACAATAAAAAATATCATCCATTTTGAGAAATCCAACCAAATATGAAATAGTTGAATTGGCATGACATTATTTATAATAATATATCACTGACAGAGGCCTTTCTGCTCTTGATGATTGTTCTTCTTGCTCATTGTGGTATTACTGTTAATTCTGTAACGAAATTTTAAAAAGTCCTTTTCTGCCACTGACCTCCTTGTGAATAAAATTGTTCCTTTTTGTAGTTGTTTTGCTGAAATTCACAAGAGGGCAGCATTGATCAGATGTAGGTTTATAGACAAGCATTGTGATTGCAGTAGACTCGGGTGAAACTAGCTCTACTGTACAGCATGTGTGGAGCAGGGTCCACTCTTCTTCTTTGGAGTCATATAACGACACTAATTCACCCCAAAATCAAAAATACATGTTTTTCCTTGGCTAGCATCATCACTCTCTAAAAGTCAACTTTTCATGAGCTCAGAAAACAGCCCTGTTTTAAGCTTACAATGCTCTTTCCAACTGATACAAGTTTTTTAAAATAGTTTATCTTTATTTATATGTTTATTTATCTTAATTTCCCCATTAATGAGCACTTTATCCCTCAGTTTATCAGGTAGAAATCAATGTCAAAATAAAGTAACTAGTAACTGCAAATGTCAGACAAATGTAGAGGAGCAAAAAGTAGAATATTTGCCTCTGAGATTTAGTGGTACAAAAGTACAAAGTTGCACAACATGAACATACTCAAGAAAAGTTCAAGTACCTTAAATTTGTACTCAAAGTACTCGAGTAAATGTAGGTTACTCAGTTACTCTCATAGCGGTTACACTCCGCCACTGTGTGAACCACGGTGCTGATTCCTCCTCTCACCACTTATAATTCTGTAAAAAACAAGCTGAGGTTGTTGTTTATTGCCAACTCAAATATGTTTCCGCATTCTTTTGGGAAGTTGATCTTTGGCCATCACGGAAGGAAAGTTGCTCTACTCTACAGCGCTTATAAAAAAAAAATCACGTGTCTCCCCGCTTAACAGACTGCAGCCTGGTTTCTTTACATAAAGGCTCATTATGGTTTAATTATCACTGCGCCGTCTTCATCAGCGCGTCTGGAGGTTGCGTGGATTCTTTGCGCGCTCGTTCCTCGGAGCTCCGACGGTGTGAAAATGAGCGAACGGATGAGAAAAGCTTTGAAAACAGTTCTTCAGTTGATGTGTCAGCTGTTGTGGGTATGTAAGACTTTTATCATTGTCGCTTAGTGTATTTTGTTCTCTGCCACTAAATATTGACAATAATTATATGATACACTTATTAATGCAGTTACAGTTCAAGCCATGTATTGATATTTATTTCTGTTTATGATAATATGAAACAATGATTGAGCCTCAGTCGTCACATGTCATGTGATACAAGAGTGCACGTGCGTGTGTGCGCGCGCGCGTCTTAGGCTACAGTGTGAACAACCCTGCACAGAGCAGGGAACACACACCTGAGGATCAACTGGCAGTTTTATTATATCAACACATTATAGGTCTGTTTGTTAAAAAACAAGATGTGTCTGCTTCATTCTATCATTTTGTTTCAAAATTTTAATAAGAAGATAAAACCTTTGAGATGCACCATCTCGTTTTCAAAGGGGTCCTCAGGCGCAAAACAAACATTTAACAAAAAACAAGTAACACACAAACACAAACACAATACAATAGACATATTAATGTCAACAAAGACATACACAAAAGCGCTCTCCCATCATCCCAAACCACACCTATACTACATCTGTTACAGGTGTCATCTGAACAAAAAAAGAAAGAGAAATAAAACAAATGAACAGACAGGATAACAATGTAATACTGAGTCATATGCTAAAAATTACAAGTAAATGCAGTCAAACTGAGTGAATCAGGTAAATAATTCCAGTCCGATGGTGCTTTAAACTTTAAAGGTCATCTCCCAGTTTCTTTAAATTGTTAGGGACAATTAAAAAAAGGTTGTTGAGCATTAATATGATGATCTGAATCAATCCAGGAGCTCTTTTAAGTAAAGGATAATTAAAGTAAATGCATTTGAAGACAAAAAGCAACCGATGAAAATATCTCCTAGAGTAAAGAGGGAGCCAGTTAAGTGTATCATCATAAAACAATTTATAATTTATATTCTTTGAATTCTTGAATAGGTTAATGACATTAAATAAATAAAATAAAAGGGCACACACAGTTTCATGACGGTAGCAGGGACCAACTCTCTAATGCTCATGGCAGTCATGAGCAGTCAGTTTTGATCCTCAGTTTTTTTTTAAATTAACAAAGATAAGAATTTTTAGGAGCAGGACAAAATCTTAATTGTAACCTAATTACATAATCCAGTTACATGTAATCCATTACTTCCTGAGCCTGCCTGTCTGCTGTGTAATATTGAATCTTTATTTTTTTTTATTTCCCAGGTGATGGGGTTGGTGGTGGGCCTGAGTGGAGTCTATCTGCTGATGAACTACAGACAGAGCAGCTTGTTTTTCTCTCACTTCTACATCATCCTGCCAGCTTTCTTCGCTCTCGCCAGCGCCGTGGTGCTGGTGGCCAGCGGCTGCCTCGGCACCTGGTTGAGCTTCAAGGACTCCATCTTTATGCAGGGACTGGTAAGGTTGTGTGTGGGAATGGACAGATATGTGCATCAGTGTTTGGACTGTAGATCATAAAGTGTTTGTCTTCTTCTCCAGTTCGTTTATCTGCTAGTCTTGGTCTTTTGTCTGGTGAGCACGACTTCAGCGTTGGCCTATTTTCACTCTACAAAGGTCTGTGAGTCACTCAAAAAATTCCAGTACAGCAGTTTTTGTGTTTTCATGACATTGCAGATTATTCTAGTAAAAATTGCATTGCTTGATCTTTGTGTGCACTTCCTTTTTGTTTAGCTGGATTCAGAGATAGCGCCCCTCAGTGGAGTGTTTCAGAAGTACACAGGCAGCAGCCAGGACCCCAACTCTCGAGCTGTGGACATTACACAAGAGGAGGTGTGTGTGTTCAGTCATAAGTCATGTGAGCTGAGTCATACAGTCATGCACGCACCCCAAACATGTTTAAATCTGGTGTACAGTGTGTAAAAATGATTTCAAAGAGTCTACAACACTATGAAAATCATCCAAAGCAGCAATACCTGAATAGAATATGAATATAACCAATTATTTGCTTTGACAACAAGCACAAGTAAAGGTGATTGCCAGTATAATGCCTTGGACTGAACTTCCTCTAAAGGCCAATAGATGCTGTCTTGAAAATGGAAATCTCCCATCTTCCCTTGCTGGCAATTTGTAAATGAATTTTTCTTTTAAGAGGATATTTAGGCTTATTAAAGAGGAGAATATTTGTCAGCCAAGTCCCCTGGTAGGAACCCACCTAAATAAAATCAATATTAGTGTAAATATACGCTATTTTTACAATATTTCCACAGCTTTACCTTGCCCTTTCTGATAAGAAACCAGTATTATACAAACCAAATATCACTTTCTCCTTTGGCAAAATTACGGAAGTTGTTGATGCAGCACTGCCTCGATCAGTTATTGTGTGAGTTCGGTGTTAACACAAACAAACTAACTGTTTGCGGCACTGGTAGACCAGCAACACCTGTGTTCTGCAGGGTCAAATGACGGTTTGCCAAAGGAGTCTGGTTGGGTGATATTTGGCTTGACGCAATTTCCCGTTGGAAAAGTCTGTCTAATGGCAAACTAAACTGAATATAGCATACATCTAAACTGGTAGGATTTGTTTGAGGTGGTTTGTTTTTTAGGTGGCTAAATTAATGTTGCTGACCCTGTAACAGCAGTGTGTTGCTTAGCTTTCATGCTGGTACTACTCTGCTTCTCCAAACTTATGGGTACTTGTAAACTTGCAGGTAAAACATAGACTATTGATAATTTAACCACAACCACCTTCAAATAATCCAAACTATCTGTTTAATTGGTTCCAAGTAGCCTATATATTCTAGTAAGAATATTTCAGATGCATAACAGGCTAATTTAACACTGGTGCTTATCACTTGCACCACCTCATCTCCAAAAAAATCCAAACCTCAGCCCTAAAATCAACCATTCATGAACTCATGGAAACACCACAGACCTTTTGTCAACGACAAACACTAAACTAAAATCTTAAAATGACTGAAGATCTATTAAGGAAGATTTCTCAAAGTGATGTGGTACTTTGTCTTTTGGTTCCTGATAGTGGCAGTGTTGTGGTGTCCATGGTTACAAGGACTGGCTGGAAACCGCCTGGTTTAACCACACAGGAGGACTCTCGGTTCCTCACAGCTGCTGCAACTCTACTTTCTCTTCCTGCAACGGCACCGTGGACCAGCCATGGGAGCTTTACACACAGGTAGACATGTGCATCCAGATAAATCCAACACGTAACAACATTGAACAGCTCCTGTGTGGATGTTTAATCGGACCCCTCTGTTCCTCTGCCTTTCTTTTCAAATCTCTTTCTCCCTCAGGGCTGCCAGGTGAGGCTGGAGATGGCGTTCCGGTTTGTGCATGGTTTTATCATCTGGGGCTCTGCAGTGGTTTTTCTGGTGGAGGTGAGAAAGACATGATAACATTTCCACAGTTTATCCTGGAGACACTTGATAGAAAGTGCAAATGGGGGACACACAGGGAACAGAGAACTGAGTGAGACAGAGGAGTTTTTGATCTGTGTGACTATATGATCAGCTTATATCTAAGGTGAAATCGCACACAGAAGTGGACTTTCTGCGCCACCCTCGATGTATTTAATCTGGTTGCCACAAACAGCTGGATCCAGTACAGGTCAGACCACCAGGGCTCTGGGGGACCTGCAAACAACAGGTCACAGTCTGCACTTTATTCAAAAATGGTGCAAGAGAAAAGGATGCAGCAGGAAGTTGTGAAGTGTGTAAAGTGCAGCATGTGTCTGACAGACCAGGAACTGCTTCCTCATGTTCCACAGTCGAGATTTACCCACTCAGAAGAATTTTAAATAAATCCTTACTGGTGATCAGAATCATTGCATTACTCTATACATTTCATCATAACTGTGGTATTTTTTTCTAATGAAAAAACTGATCAGTTAAGTTTGAGAAGTTAATTGTTGAGCATCGTTTAATCCTCCTCTTTGTTCTTTCTTCTTATCATGCAGCTTGTTCTGCTTCTGACGGTGGCGCAGCTGATGAGGGACCAACCATTTATAGAATATCACATACTGGGCAAACACTAACGACACTTGATGGGAGAGCTTTGTGCAGATAATACTGTGTAAAAGCTTCAAAATATGTTTGGGGTTGTTGATATAAGACAAAACGCAACAAGGTAAAAATGACATAATGACATGTAAAAGACATAAGAGAACAAAATGAAATGAAATGAAAAGACAAGAATGATGTAAAATGTGAAACAAGATGAAAACAACAAGACGTAAGAGACGAAAACACTTAACAAGGCAAAAATGATGTGAAAAGACAAAAACGACGTAAAAAACAGAACAAAATGAAATGAAATAAAACATAAGATGAGAATGATGCAAAAGGTCAAACAAGACGAATTTTATATAAAAAGACATAAAGAGACGTAAATACAATGTAAAAGACATTACAGGACAAAACAGACGGAGAGGGAGACTCGATCACAGGGTAAAGGTGAGGTTCAGTTAGCTTAGCACAGAAACAGCTGGTAGAAATGTCCTTCAGAGGGCGACTTTTTAACTTTTATACTTATACTTGAGTAACAAAGTTGAATCAGTATTTCTACTTTTACTCTAGTCTTTTTTTACACAAGTATCTGTACTTTTACTTGAGTAAAGAATGTGTGTACTTTTGCACCTCTGTTTACCCTTCTTACCTTCCATTATAGCTCAAATCATGACATGTGACACGTTGTGTCTGGGTATGTAAGGTTACATTGTGTTATCCTTGATGTACGTTTTTTTTTTTAATTTTTTTTTTTTACTGATTCGACTTGTCATTTTTTGTTAAATTTACCTCAAATTGCCACACAAAGGGAATTGAAATCTGTTTCTGAAGGGACAATAAACTAAACAAAAACTAAAGCTCATTTTCTTCCATACTTGTTTACATACATACCCAGTTCTTGTATTTATCACATTTACTCTGAACAACACTAAAATGTGTCTCTGCAAGTATTACAGCACAAGTATGTGTACTGCTTGCATGATGCACTGTATCTTCACCTCAACACGCTGATTAACCAACATCCTATTCTCTTTGAGTTAAGATAAGCTTCACATTGCACTCTAGTCTTTGTTTTCATCTCTGGCCACTTCAGCACTTCCAAAATGATTAGTTAAGCTGATGATAACTGCAAAATCAATTTTTACCTAAATTTTTTTTTCTTGTTCTGATGTTATGAAAACTCAGTATGTGGAGAAGTACAGTAAACTGTCCCTTTAGTGCTGCAACGAGCAATCGATTAGTTATCAACCATTAAATTAATCGCCACCTTTTTTTTAATAATCGATAACTGCTTTTAGTGATTTTTAAAGAAGATGGCCCAAATTCTCTGATTCCACCTTCTTAAATGTGAATATGTTCTGGTTTCTCTGCTTCTCTATGATAACTGTGCAAAAACAAGACATTTAAAGACATCATGTTGGCCTTTGGAAAACACTAATCAACATTTTTCACCATTTTCTGACATTTTATAGACCAAACAACTAATCGATTCATCGGCTAAACAACGGACATATTAATTTACAATGAAAATAATCATTAGTAGCGGTTAGTACGTTTGATGCAGTGAAAAAATACAGAAATCCTCACAAAGCATTATTATTACAGCAAAAAGTGGTTTATTTCATGTTTTATATTCATGTACTGTATTTCTGTTCAAAGGTTATGAAGTATCATGGTGACTAAACCATGTCAAGTCCAAATGTTTGTTCTTTTTAAGTCTCGGGGCAAACAGACCAAACAGAACGTCAGGATAAACTCCATGACTAATGCAGTATTTATGTTGCAGCAAGTCTTTTTCCACTGTCGGCCTACACTCTAAGAAATAAGGGTTCCAGAAGGGTTCTTCCTGAAGGACTAAGGTTCTACCAGAGTCATTTGCTTTGGAAGAACCCTTTTTTTAAGGACAGGGTTTCTCCTTGAAATCCCCGTAAAGCTCTTTCATCACGGGTTGTTCAATGGCTTTTTGACAAGGTTCTCTGTAGAACCTCCCTGGGTGAGTTCTAGATAAAACCTTTGGAATATACATAAGTTCTTTGTAAACCCCCCTCAAGTCCCATTCCCACCATATTAGCTGTGGTTTTTGAAGCGGTTCAAACTCCTTTGAGCTATCTAGCAAACCAGCCAGCATTTCCACCATTTTTGAGTGGAACCATTGAAATCAAGAACACCATCACCAGAGAACATTGCACACTGCAGTGACTTGGAGAATATGACACACACAGTTTGGTTCCTGAGGAAAAACTGTAATTTTTTTGGTTCCAACTTTCTGAACCAGGTATCAAATTTCAAAATTGGTTGCTTGAATCATAACTATGGTATATATTCTATGTCACTAGAAAAGGCCTGTCAGTGTGTACTAGACAGAACCCTTGAAATATAAAAAGGTTCTTCTCAGTAGGAGCTCCTTGGTGGGTTCTAGATTAAACCCTTGGAATAAAAAAGGTTCTGGGTGGAACCCCACGGGTGGGTTCAAGATTAAACCCTGGGAATTCAAAAAGATTCTTTGTAGAACCCCCTCACTGTATTTTAGATAAAACCCTTGGAGTATAAAAAGGTTCTCGGTAGAACTTGTTGGCACCCTTAGGAGGTTGAAAGGCAGAACATCCAGAGAGGGTTCTGGGTGGAACCATTACCCAATAGGAGGGTTTTCTGTGGAACCTCTCACACGGGGTTATGGGTGGAACCCATCATTTCACAGATGATTCTTGGTATAACCCTTTATGTTGGGTCCTAGGTAGAACTCTCTGAAAGGGAAAGTGGAACTTTTATAGAAGGTTCTGACAGGAACCAAAAAGGGTCCTCCTAAGAGGACAAGCTGAAGAACCTTTTAGGGTTCTAGCATCTTTATTTCTAGGAGTATACAACGCAAAGTGTGGAAGACCGAACGCATTGTGCTGCAGGAAATGTAGCACAGTTCAAAGCATAACTGATGAGTCTGTCACTGCACAGTTTATTCCAGAGGTTTTCAAAGTCTGAGTCTGTGGGCTCCTCAGACAACGTCTGGAAAAAGCCCCCAGTGTGGACCTACGGTGGAAAAAGGCATGAATAGTGCGTTAGTCATCGAGTAGAGCAGAGTTTCATCAGAAGATTTGTCATTTTTTTTAAAATGACAAACAACCACAACCCATTCACAATAGGCCTTATCAATAAATCTTGGGAAGAGTTAGTTTGTGCATAAATGAACATTCCTGATGATTTTTACTGCAATTTCCACATCATATTATATCTTAATGGTATTTAAAATATATATACGTTAAATAATTTATAAATGAGAAGTAAATGCTTTTAGACTGAGTTTACCAGGTCATCTCATCAATATACACGTTTTAAACGCTAAAGATGAATTGCAGATATAAATCTTAAATTTGTCGAATTTCTTCCATAGTCTTTTGCAACCCGAATAAAATGTCCAGTCTCTAGGAATTACTAAACTATTTGATGTTATGTTTGATTTGTTTGCTCCGTTTAAGAGTTAACATTGTTTTTTTTAAACACTTCCTTTCTGATTTTGATTGGCTGTGACACCCCTATTAAATTAAATCAAATTAAACTGATTTTAATTTACATTGTGTGCTATTCAAGTATATTTGGGTGTGTACCTCCTTACATTATCAATTTAGTTATTTTATTTATTATTTTCTCAGTTTTTTGTATCTTAGACATTTGTTCATTTTTCTTCTTTAGTTAGTTGTCTTATTTCATTTTATATTGTTATTATTATTGATATTTAATTTTACTAGATTTTTTTGTATATCAGAACTGTATTGAGCTGAGTATTATATGTCTAAAAACTGAAAAATCTCAAGAAACTAAAAGAGTTAACGTTGTTTAATCACTTTGACACTTCATGACATTACAATTTTTATGAGAACTCTATATGACACACTGTAAATGCAAACATTGTCTTTACTTAAATTATACTAGGCTTTTAATTTTACTTGCTTAAACTGAGTTCCCAGTACTTTTGCCCTCATGCTTTTTTAAAATTTTATGTTTACTTGCTTTTTCTAAGTACGTCGGTGGTTTTAATCCACAACTTGACACAGTTAAGTCCTTTTACTCACTCGTCCTAAGGCAATCGGTTTCCTCTTTTTTAGATAAACTTAACTTGCTAGAGTTTACAGTGCAGTAACTCACCATTTAGCTGTATTTATGAGTGCATGTTGACCGTGGATGTTGACCACGCTGTCTGTCCTGCAGAGGCGTGGCTGCGGGACGCGGGTGGGCGTGGTGGGATTCGTCACGTAGCTCCTTCCTCGGTTTCTTCACTACGTGAGGCCGACTTGGAGGGAAGTGATCGTCGCAAAGAAAGAGGAAAATAGGAGACGAGAACAGAAACAGAAACTCCCCCTAAACGCTGGTAAGATTTAAAATATCCCTAAGTGTTTTCTAAAGCCTCTCGGCTGAATACGTCGATGTTTGTGATCTGAGAATGACTGCCATGCCGCGGCCCGTACAGCCGTTGATTAGCTAGTGATGCTAACGTTAGCCTCCGTGGCCTGTTAGCAGGCCGCTGGGGTTTAGGCGCGGGGACTGAAATGCATTGATCCGACGCTCTCCAAAATAGAAGCACGGTGCTCTACGTTAGCTAACCGGCAAGAGACTGCCACGTAATCAGTCCTCTTTATGTAATGTGAATGGCCTTGTTGTCTACACATAATTACGTTTTGGATAGCAATGTTGTGCCTATTGTTGTCGACGCTGTCCGACATATGTTTACTCTTCTAATTAGAAGAGGGAGGGAGCATGCAGCTGGCTAGCTTGCTAATGCTAGCAGCGTTAGCCGGGCCTTTACACGTTTCTAGATACTGTAATTTGATGTGCTGGTGACTCGTAGTAAAAAAAATGCAAGAACAAAGTGGACTAAGTGGTTGCGGAAGATAAAGTTAAGTTATTATTGTTGTTAATTTGATGTTAGCCACCATTGCTGGCCAAATCTGTGACGTTAACCTAAATGCAATATGTCGCCCATTTGTAACGATTGCCTTACCTGTTAAATACTGACGATATAGCACCTGGTTTCTTACGGCTCCCGTCTCAGAATGAGCTACGAATGAAATTTGAGTGCTTGAGTAAAGTTGCTTATCCAGAGAGAGGAGGTCACATTGCGAAGACACCAGCTAATATTTCCACTATCACTTTGCATTCATTCAAACGCCCCACGTCCAAATTTTGACCCAGCCCTCCTGCCACAACAGCTTCACTTGACTCCTCTGTCAGCTAGATACTGTACAAAATACAGACGAGACTAGTTTCCACTATAAATATTGGTGTACATTATTTAAAAATGTAGGAGCACAACTGAATTCATGAAATGCTTCAGTGATGAATGGTTATCATACAGAAAATACGCTGCTTTCATTATTGTCTTGGATGATTCTTTGAGACATAAATGGCGGGTTCAAATAGGCTCCTGATAGACATTTTATTTATTTGAAGGCTGCATAATTAATCAGAATATTATCATATTTGCATAAGTGCAATATCCAAATCTCAGAAGCTGCTCATGAAATTATGTGAAAAAACATTTCAGTGAAGTATTGCTCCTATTTTTTTTAGTAAAAATGAAAATTGTGATACAGAAAAAGGCAATTTCCCTGTCACAAGATATGTTGAAATAATAGTAATAATTATTTTTTAATACCATAATTTGCAGTCCCAATTCCTTTATTTTATTTCGATATAATCAGCTGTGAAGATTCAACATCCTCTGTTATTTTAAAGCTGACATGGTCACTCTGTGGGCTGTATGCCAGCAGTATTAATACAGCTTTAAAATTGGGAAATTGTGCACTGCAAAGAAAAAGGTGGATGTGCCTAGCTTTTGCATCACTGGAAGTGTGAGAGGAAATGGCTGGCCACCTCTATGTGTGTCTTCTTTTATCCAATTTAGGCATCACATGGAACTGACCAGTGACCACCTTGTTAAGGTGTGGTGGCCAGAGCTACAATCCTGAAAAGTCAATACCGCCGATCATACAAGCTACTCTTAGTTGTCTGGTTACATGGCAAGAGTTCATGATGCACAGTTAATTTATTAACAAAATTGCAGCTACCAACAAACAGGGCACAACAATAGCACCAGCCAAATGCTGGTAAAATGTGCAAGTGGCTGGTAGATTGCCTTCACTGATGAGCCAAACAAAAAAAGACAATGGTAATCTATGGAGTGGCTAGTAAAATTTAAACATTGACCGGGTATTTGGATGGTGTTCGGGCAAAGTTAATTTTGCACCCTGTCAACTGATAACATCCATCAGGGCAGTGTGCATGGTGAATAACAAATTCTCAAGCCTTTTCTCAGCAACATACAGGAAATGATTCAATAATGCACACAATACAAATTAATCACCAACGCTAAGAGCCAGTAGTAATGAGCTAAACAGACCCTTTTATC
>JAJHUR010073349.1:0-49367 GCA_027495735.1 Lutjanus campechanus
GTTAGCACTTTACAGTGAATTGTTCCAAAATCATGAGCTTATGAGTTTTTGTGAAATGCAAATGCCAGTTCACTTATTTTTTAAATGCATTTTATCTCTCTTATTCTTCATTGTTTTTTTTTTTCTTTGTTTTTTTTTCTTTGTTTTTTTTTGTTTTTAAATTGCTCCATTTAGTTCCTCGGGCATACTTGAACATTGTGTGTGTCCTGTGACCACGGGGTAATAAAGATATGACTTATGTTTCAGTGTTGATTTACAGTTCTGATGTAAAATAATTTCTCTCCAGAGAAAATGCCTTTTCTTGGTACAATGAAGTATTTCTCAAGAACCAAATGAGCCTGGGTATTTATTGTTATAGTAATTACATATATATGTAAAAAGGTGGAAAGGTACTGTTGAAATTAGCCCTATAATTGCCTTCTAATGTGTAGCCATTGGTCTATGTTGAATATACTATGTTGCTCACTCATTCCTTTTCTCCATTTATTTCTCGCTGAACACCATGAGAATAATGTTGTGTGACAGTCTGACACATCTGTTTGATGTCTGACCTTTGTTCACAATATTAAAGGGATAATTCAGATTTTTTGAAGTGGGGTTGTAGGAGGCACTTATCCATAGTCAGTGTATTACCTACAGTAGATGGTGGCCGTACACTGATTAGTTTCCTACACCAGTATTCCTGCTGCTTTTCCAATCTGGGGGTGTGCTGACTGCCATCGTCTGTAGGTGATTCACTGACTATGGATAAGTACCTCATACAACCCCACTTGTAAAAATCTGAACTATCCCTTTAACTGATAACTGTAAAGCTGTGTTGTGCCATTTCAGGTAAAGCTGCTGAGTGCAATCCAGGACATGTGAGTAGGAGGAGTAATACAGAACTGAGGACATAAATGTCACACTGGTCTGTGTTTGAAATAAGTTTTCAGAGGATTTTTTTTTCTGCCACCCAGCAAACACAAAAAAACAAAAACAAAGCCACAATGTAAAAATATCCCTTATTCATTTGATCTGTGATTCACTATTTATAGATGAAGCTTGTTATTTCAGAGGAGGAAAGCTTCTCCTTTTCCACCTTGCTAAATATTCATTCCCCCACATGTAACCTCACTCTGCCTCAATAATTTTTCCATTACTATTCTGTTGTGCTTTTTCACAAAAACACAAGGAGCAGAGCCGTGTTGGTGCACAGAAAACTGCCAGAGTGGCACGACTGAAATTGGCCCTCACTCTACTTAACGCAATGAAACATACTGCAAAAACACATGCGGATTGCAACAAGACGTAGTCTGGGTGAGACACAGTTTAAAGGGATCAAAACACATTTCATGTTCATGAATGAATGATGAAAATTCCTGAAAGATGTATTACATTTTTATATGTTTTCTTTCAATGATGGAATTTCATATTTTGTCCAGTTTTATATTCAATTATCTAAGTAGGTAGGTATTATTTAGATCAGAGGTTCTCCTTTTTGTCTCAGCCAAGCTACCCTTACGAGATAGAAGATAGGGACCCCCTCATGTATGTCCCTTGAATAATTTGATGTAGCCTTTTCTTACACTTCCTTAGTTATATGACCAAACAACTAAAGAAAAATGTATTAAAAAGATATTAGACATGTATTAAAAATATGTGTACCATGCCAACAAAAAATACCCATAACATACGTACAAATAAAATGTATTTAAAAAGTTATTGGACATGTATCTGAAAACCATTGATTATTCAGCACATTTTGAGTTTGTTTAAATTTTACTACATTTATCTGTATAAGATTGAAATGTGTCCTTTCTCGTTTTGGTCAATTATAAAACTAGTGAACCCATGCTCTTATTTAGATATGGAAGAATTAACAGAAATAAAGGGAAAGTTCACCCCAAAATCAAAAATACATATTTGTCCTCTGGCCTGTAGTGCTATTTATCTATCTAGGATAGTTTTGGTGTGAGCTGGTGAGTTTTGGAGATATTTGGATGTAGAGCCTTCTCCCCAGTATAATGGAACAAAATGGCGCTCTGCTTGTGGCGCTCAAAGCGCCAAAAGTTCATTTGAAAAACTCAACATGATTTCTGGAAAGAGATGCTGATGTTGAGTTTTTCAAATGCATTTTTTTTAGTGCTTTGAGTACCACAACCCAGTGACTTTGAGTGTCATTATACATGAGAGAAGGCAGACACCTCTACAACAGATATCTCCAAAACTCAGCAACTCACCAGAACAATCTAGATGAATGAATAGCTCTACAGGCCCAACAGGAAAAACATGCATTTTTTGGTTTTGGGGTAAACTACATTGAAAGGAATGGAGTCTTTGCTCCAGTAAGAGCAGACTAGATTTCAGTATTTCTAGATCTAACACAACATATTTCAAATAGTTATTTCTTTAGACAGAAGCTGTACATACTTGTCATTTGCAAGAAAAGTAATACAAGAAATGCTCCTCCAAAAAGGATCCAACTGTAATCAGATCATCAACATTCAGACTGCCAGTGGAGACATACAAGACAGCTGGCAACAGATGATATTTTCTTCTTATACTGCAACTCAATAAATTTGGTGCTCAGTCAAATAAAACAGGACTCTCCAGAACAAAAGTCTCCCAAGGTTTTGTGCTTTTTACTCAAAAATATTTGTTTACTTCTTCTGTTTCCATCATGATGAGCGAGAACACCACTGTATGTAAAACAACTTTCTTTTGTTTAATACATAACCGACATGAAACATTGATCAGTGTGAACAATCGGAGCCGTTTCATATGAATAATTAACGTCAGCCAACTGGAGATGTGATGCTCTCTACTGTAGCTCTCCCAGTGACTGTGTGACTGTAAGCAAACTGTGACAGGTCTTCATCCTGCTCTGTTACATAACAATGCAGAAGAAGAAAGCAGCGCTCAGCCTTCAACAAATGAAAAAGACCCGAGGCTTTCTGCACCTGTTTTATTCGACATTCACAAATAACACACACACACACAAAACAGAAATATACTGCTCTCGTCGCAATGGAGTCAGTCCCTCTCCCTAACCATTATTGTGTTATGTGGTTTGACAAATGGCCCTCACCTTCACTGCGGGGCAGGCCGGAGCCGGCGTCAATGGCTGCATGAGTGGTACTCTAAATTGTGTGAGAGCAGCAGAGTTGGTTACAGTGAGTGCCTACGAGTGTGGTGGAGGGCATGCAGAGGGTACACCTGAGGACCCGACAAGAGTTCTCCTTCAATTTGTGCTGAGGACAAAAATAGAGACCTTGAATCAGTCAGAGATCTAAGATATAAACACATGAAAGGGTCAGAAAAGAGCATGAGAACTTGTGGTGAGTATCGATATGCAACCAAGGGCACAGATCTCATTGCAACTTAAGGGGGGACAAATTCAGCCCCGGACTTATCTTCTTAGTACGAGCTGACAGAAGTAGAAAACGGGTTGGTTTTAGCTCCACTTCCAAATGTTATTTTATGCTGTTTACAAGGTTCATTATTAGAAGGTAGTTCAGCTCAATTTGTGTGAATTATTAATGTTCAAATACCTTCTGCTCCCGGCAGTCTTTGGAGCCGACAGGCTGTTAAACCAAATTCCATTCAAAAGGCAGGTGTTTTATAGTAAGGCCATAATTTTTCACAGTAAAAATTTCAGTTTCACCATCACTAAGACTCTTTCCTGATTCACTGAATTCTACAGGCACAATGGACACATGCCATTTCCTTAATGACATTATTTAGGGCCCGTGTCGACAGCTTTTTTTTCTGAGTGCTTTTTTCAATCGTTCCCAATGAGCAGACAGTGTCTGCAGCCGCCTAGAGAAAAGACACTGCACCCAGTGTCTTTTTTCCGAGTGGTCCGCCTTTTTTGTGCGCCCGCTTCCAGCGTTTCGAGTTGAAAATCTCTGAACTTCTCAGAAAGGTGCTGGTGTCATCACTGGTGCCTTTTTCTCAGATAATAAACCACATCCACAGCGCCCTTCTGCCCGAAAAAAAGACAAACACTATGTGGACACGGACCCTAACTAACGTTTGATGAAGTGTTTGCCACAGTACACTACATGTATTGACTGGTCGAGCACTACAGAACTAGTTTTCACCCGCCGAGAGGAAAGTGACGTATGTGGTTCAGACCACTGAGTAAAATAGATAGAGGTGACATAAACAAAACCTTCAGAAAGTCTTGTGTTAATGTGTGAATTATTTCAAAAGAGTAGTCAACTTCTATTAAATATATATATATTCAATTAAGTTAATGATTTATTGTCATTTATGACCATTGTGTTCAGTACGCAACCTTTTGCTGCAAGCTGACAGAAGTAGAAAAGAGGTCAGTTTTAGGCCCACTTCCTATGGTACTTTATGCTGTTTACAAGGTTCACTGTTAGATCTTAGGTAAGCTCAGTTTATGTGAATTATTCAAGTTAAAATATCCTGTGCTCCTGGCTGTGTTTTGAATGGACAGACTGTTAAACCATACTCCATTTAATGGTAGGGCCATATTTTTTCTTAGTCAAAACTTAAGTTGCACCATCACTACAAGTCTTTTCTGATTCACTATAATCTACAAGCACAACCGGCACACGTCATTTCCTCAGGAACTAACACAGATGCTACACGTATTGACTGGCCCGGCACTACAGCGCTCATTTTCACCCCAAGACAAGACCACTAAGCAGGATAGACTAGGGGGACGGGGGCATGCAGTAAAACAAAACCTTCAAAAAGTGTTGTGTTAATGTGTGAATTGGCTTCTATTAGACATGTGTGAAAACAGGCGCTGTAGTGCTGGGCCAGTCAATACGTGCAGTGTATATCTGTGCTACATACTTCATCAAAGGTAAGTTAGTAACAGAATAAATGACGTGTGCTGATTGTGTCTGTAGAACAAAGTGAATCTGAATAGAGTCTTAGAGTGATGGTGTAACTGAGGGTTATAATGTTAAAAAAAACATGGCTATCATAAATCACCTGATTTTAAAATGGAGTTTGGTTTAACAGTCTGTACATTCGAAAGACTGCTGGGGGCAGAGAGTATTTTAATGTTAATATTTCACATAAATTGACTAGTCCCCTCCATCCCCCTCGGGATCTGCGCCCACTGCTCTGCTGGCAGCTTCATTCAGTTCAGAGTATGTGAGAGCAGCATTTACATCACACTTTACATTTAACAGAACTGTGCACAGTATAAATTTTACCAGTACAACTGTTAATTCAGCCATGTTAGGACATCATAATCTTTGTTACAAATGTGACTGAAAACACTTATCAGTGCACAACTAAGAGAAAGTGATGACAAAAGTGATGTTTCACAAGATGAGTCATGTGAACCAGAAACACTAATCTTCACAGACGTCAGAGCGTTGCGCCCGGTGTTCCTGACGGCAGGTCGCAGAACAGTCAGAGGCTCTTCACAACTCAGCAAGTTACATGGGTGAGGTGTGACTCAACCAGTGTTTCCCAATGATTACTCAATAGTCTCCACCTCTATGCTGAGGGCGATATTGGATCAAAAAAACACCAAAAAAAAAAAAAAAAACTCAGCTGAGTCATGAGAAAGGTCAGCCCACCACTGTGAGTCACAGTCATTTACACCATATTTTAGAAGAGGTACCCAGCAGGTAATACTTACAATCCACTGATCAATACAAGTGAAAAGATGGATTTTTTGATGATAAACAGCTTTTAATAAGCCTTTTTATGGCAGTCCTATTGATATGAAATCAAAAGGTAAACACAGGTGTCACCAACTATCAATTAAGGTCCTGTTCCATTTAGTGTAGCAGACCCTTTCCAGTGAGCCATCACGCACAACAGCAGCATCCTGACTCTGTTTGACCTAAATGGAACCACACCTTAATTAGTATCATTCCTGTGATTGGCTGTGTCCACTAGGATTCTCCTGAGCCCGGTTCTGTTGCCTGCTAATGGCAGCTAACAGTTACCAACAAGTAAGCTAAAGCCATGAAATGCTGTAATTAAATCACTGAGAGTTGAAGCTGAGCGCCCAAAGGACATCAGAGGGGAAACCAGAAAATATTTTCTCCATAAAATACGATCTAGTTTCTATTTTTTTCACAAATCATCGAATAAAGTTATAAAGTTGTGCTTTTGTATGGTGAGGTCCACCCCCAGAAACACTGCCGTCGGCTCCGGGAACGGATATATTCTACTGTCATGCTCCGCTGCGTTATAAGCGAGACACAACACAAATTATAGCACTCCCAAGTGCAGGACGACATCAAAAGTTTTTAAGCATTGTCCACGAGAAGACACACTCTGAGATTTCATTAAAATACCCAAGAATATCTACAAAATAACTTTTTTTTTTTGTGATTGTTGGCCCAGATACTGGTGTGTAAGTGACCTATAGTGCAATAAATATGTGATAACACTTAAACATCAATTTTCTTCATGGGAACTTAAAAAATCTGCGGCTGCAAACCAGTTTGTTTTTTGTTCATTGTGCCACAACACATCTAAATCCACAGATGCTGGAAATGGCAACCAACGATGATAAGGTGTGCACGGTGGTTGCATGCAAAAATGTGGAAATGTGTACAAACAGCCGTCACTTTTTAATATGTCAGTGGACAAATTTGCCTAATTTTTGCAAGCCCACAATGGAAACAGACAATGAGTTGGAGGATTCTTTTAGTTCCTTGAAAAGTAGTTCCTGGAACTAATAGATCCAGGACTTTTGAGTGGAAACACAACACCTGTGTTTACCCTATTTCATGTCAAAACAGCTGCTGTGAAAAAGGTCTTTTATGGAATAGATTCTGACATCTTTGTGCTGTAAAGTACAAGATCATTGACTGATCTGATATTCCTCCTTAACATGGAGGGAAATAAGTGCTGCTTACAGTTCTGCATACAGAGGAACTCCTCCTCCTGACATCAGTATGAGTTGCGGGACAGTCATGTTTACGTGCTGATTGATTGCCAGGCCAACGCTCCCAGCTGTCCTCCCACCCAGCACACGGCCGCTCCCAAGGCTGCAGCCGCCATCACAGCCAGGCTGGCCTTCAGCACAGCGCCGGGGGGCCTGCTGAAGCGGGCGGGGGCCATGCACGCCAGCATGGCCACAGTCACGGTCAGGGTGAACAAAATGGAGACGGCGGTGTTTATGGCCACTATCTGGCCAAACTTGGCGAAAGGCACAATGACACAGAAGAAGAGAGGGACTGTGGAGATCACCGTGGTGATGGCGCTGGACACTATGGCAACGCCCACATGGTTCACTGCCTCTAGGGTCCTCCTCTGCCTCTCGACCGGAGGCTCCTGCAAACACAACACGGTTTCATAAGAGGAGCCGCTCCTCTTTATTCATGAGCCTTCAGGCGCTTCTCGCCTTATTAATTCCTAAATCTTAGTCATTAGCTTGTTTTAGCATGTGTGTAAATAGAGAAACATGCTGTGGAGGTTTTTCTAATTGCTCATAATTGCTGCTGTGGAACAATTTTACACTCTCATACCAAGTCATGACCAGGTGTAGAGGGCAGGGTCTCCCCAGCCAGCAGGTATCCCTCCACCAGGTGCAGACAGTAGTCCACTGAAGATCCCACCAGTATAGAAAGAGAGATCGCCTCCACTGCTCCCATCTCCCAGCCCAGCCAGTACATGACCGCCACCACCAGACAGATCACTCCTGTGGAAGACCAAAAACTCAGAATTACACACATGATCCAGACTCAGGCCTGAACCACACCTGATATCATCATCCTTTCGGAGGGTCGGTCTCTGTCCCAATGAATCTCTTTAAAATTATCAATGTATTATGAAATACTTTTACTTGTTTTCAAAGCAGCAAGTGGTTTGGCACCTTCATACCTTTCTGATTGTGCAACTGATTATGTTTCAAAACGTTCCCTTAGGTCAGGTAACACAGGTTTGCTAAATCCACCGAAAATGACTTACAAAAAAATATGGTTTCTGTTGTTGTGGACCAAAGATCTGGAACAAACTCCCACCACATATAAGACAAGCAACTTCTGCTGGTAGTTTTAAGAAACGCCTCAACACATACATTTATGAACTTGCTTCTAATTCATTTGACCTTTTTTCATTATTATTTTATGATTTAACATCTTATAATTTAATTGTTTTTATTACTAGAATCAACCAAATTTCCAATCCAAACAAATTTCCCATTGATCAATATACTATTGACGTCGAATGTACAGTGTAGCTGAGGATCATTGACAGCGATCCTGTCCCCAGATGTGATTTTAATGTGCTTTATTTCCCTATTGTTGACATCGTTGTCATGGTGACGTTAACTGCTGGAGAGTTTTTTGTGTTGTTGCTGCCAAGTTCACGCATTTACTTTACACGGGAGAATTTGCTATCAGCTCCGAAATTGCCTTTCCTCCCACTAGGTTCCGAAGTATTTTGACTATCTTGAACTTGAATGTTAAGTTTTCTGTGAGCTGATAAAGTGTTATTCGTTATCGCTAATTGTTCCTGGACCTCTGACCTTGAATAAAAATCAGATGAAGAGTTTAAGAACTTTTGCTCTAGTACTTAGAGTCCATATTGTACTGCCTACAAATTCAACTGTTGAGTCTGTTTATATTGTAATTTCCCTGTTGTGGGATGAATGTAGGAATATCTTATCTTTTCTTATTGTATATTCATTCGATAAATTTAGTTACTTTTCACATAAAGATTTAACACAATGGATGATATTACATCCTTTTAAATATACCATTTAAAATACATAACATGATTTTATTTAGAATAAATGTTCAAATAAGCCAATGTTTCACCAAAAATAGATTTGTCCTTTTTGTTTCTCTCATTAATCTTCTCATAACCCCTCAGATTTACCAGGTGACCCTTTAGAAGGATCGAAACTCTAGATTGGGAACAACTGGACTCAACTTGCTAACTGTACATGAAGTAGTTCAAACTAGTTACACACCCCAGCAGCTACAGCAGTGACGTGCTGATTACACACTGATGATTCAATATTAATAATCTAACATTGCCAAATATAGTAGTTAGTCAAAGGAACCAAACCAGTACTTTTACTTTAAAAGTTTAGGTACATTAAACTGAAAATGTTTATGCACTTTCACTTAAGTTAGATTTTTCATACAGTACTTTTACTTCTGTCCTGGGAGCGAGATCCCTCCTCTGTGGCTCTTCCTGAGGTTTCTTCCATATTTTTTCCCCTGGTGTTGTAGTTTTTCCTTTCCCGAATCGAGTATCTAAGGACAGAGGCTGTTGTACGCTCTACAGATATAGAGATTGTAAATCCCGCCGAGGCAACTTGTGATTTGTGATTTTGGGCTATATAAATAAAATATGACTCAACTTGAATGTACAATTCAAAAATGCATTTCTGAGTGTCACTTCCAAATATACAACTTCATCTCTTACCTAGAATGGTTATGAGTACTGGCAGCAGCAGTAGTGGATGTGCAGTAAACACAGACACAGCTGCCACACAGATGGCCAGAGACAGCAGCAGACTCCAGAGGGCACTCTCCACACCTACAGACGGGCCAGAGAGCAGTACATTATCAGGTTTTTACATACTGATGCTTTCACTTACTCCCCCTGCCTCTTCAGGTTTTTTTTATATATAGTATTTTAGGTTTTTTTTTTTTTTTTTTCAGATAGTGTAAGAGACACAATACAATGCAATGCAAAACATTGCCACCCCCCCTCTGGATTTGCAAAAGTGTTCTCTCCAACAAAGGCGGGGTCACTGAGAGGACCGGCTCTCCTTGGTTCACCCCCGCAGAGTGAGAATGAGTGCTATGTTTACACTTTTTACATTGTGCATGTGTGTGTGGGATACCCTTGTACCAACAGGACGAGACAAACAAAACAATGCTAGGAGTGCAGCCACAGATAAAGATGAAGTAAATGTGTGTTAGTAGACATATCGGGAGCAAAATACGCAGCAAACGCCATGTCTGAGCATTTCTTGCTTTGAAACTGCAGTGAGCAAGGGCAGTCTCAAAAAAACAGATTCAGTCGGGCTGAGTATGTGACATCATAACTCTAAGGAACCAATCGAGAGGGGGTGGTGCTCTACATATCATTTGGGGGCAATGCCCAGCCCACAGGAGAAGCCAGATGTAGTTAGTTATGGTGATTATCTAGCAAAAACTGAGGAGAAGCCAGTTCTAGCTAACTGAGGGGTAGAGGTGTGAGTTGGGGGGTGTGGGGTGTGTGGCGAGGGCGAGGACTATTTGCATATTCATGAAACCTTGAATACTAAATGAAGGCAAGGTGTCAAGCTATATGTCAGCCATTGTAACAAGGTATTTGAACTTTTAACGCTCCACTACTCCTTTTGTCCCGCTCCCTTTTGCTCAGTGCTCCAAAAAACAGTTGGGCAAACTTGGTACCTCAGCCTTTTTTCTATTTCCTCTTTAGTTCTAGATAAAAAACACACATCTCTTCGACATGCAGCGCCACCTCTGACTTGCCTATGATCTCCATGAAGATCTGCTTCCAGTGTTCGCAGGTCTGGAAACCTCGCTGCAGAGCAGAGGACTGCGGGAGGGAGGCGAGCTGCTCCTGGATGAAGTTCTCCCATTGAAGGAAGTCAGAATAGGTCTGAAAGGAGGATTTCCCTTTGTATGTGGTCTTGGGAGCAGAGAGGCGGATAGAGCGTTAGGCATGGCAACAACTGAAAGTAAAGGGAAAATGTGCGGCTCTGTGATGCACAGAAATGAAAAGCTGAAAGATGAGGGGACTCACAGACTCAAAGGCCATGGACAGCCAGCGGACTTTTCCTCCATGCATTCCCACCGCTCCGTGGGAGAGCTGCCCCGGGAGCAGGTTGGGTTCAGGGAGGGAGTGACAGTCAGGATGGAGCAGAGGCAGAATGGACGACAGTTTATTACCTGAAGAGAACAGAAGAGAATACATTAATTATTACACACTTTCATTTTCTATTTATGATCATTTTATTAGAATCATATGTCCTGGTTTATCTTCTTTTTGTTCAGGATTTGATTTGCCGTCGAGCACTTCATATTACAGTTTTGTGCTTTATATACGGAAGGTTTTAGGGCCATGACTACTGACTATTGACCACTGATTAATCTGCTGATCATTTCCTCGACTGAATAATTATTTTGTTTATAAATGTCAGAAAAATGTCCACCACAATAAATCAAATCAAATCAAATCAAATCAAATTATTAATTATTGAATTCATAAAATGTCAGAGAATAGTATAAAAAATGGCCAGCACAATTTCCCAAACCCTCTTCAGATGTCCTGTTTTTGTCCAAAAGACCCAAAAAATTCAATTTGCTCTGAAAAAGGAATAAGAAATAAGTAACTATTCACATGTGAAATGTTGGAACCAGTGTATTTTGGCACTCCATTTACAGAAACAGCAATTTTATCACCATAAAACACACTTCATTCAAACTCTACAGAAACAAAATAAAACTCACCACAACTGTCTTGGCTCGTCTTTCCACTGTTCCAACAATCACCAGCCCTGGTTTGGTTAAAACAAACCTTTAATTTGCCGAGTTGGGTGTGAAAATATTCTGGCTCAACGTGCTGTTTCTCCCTGCTGCTTCTCCTGTGTCTGACCTGCTTATCATTCCTCTCCTGATATATTCACATCTAGCTTTGTGAATAAAGGGTTTATTTTGACCAAACCAAAGTTGGTGATTGTTGGAACAACAGGAAAGACGAGCCATGATGGTTTTAATGAGTTTTATTCAGTTTCTGTCAAGTTTGAACGAAGTGTGTTTTACAATGATAAAATTAGCATTTCTGTAAATTGAATCCTGTGGCTTTGACAAGAGCGATGAATCATCTGTTTCTGGTTTAGCGAACTGTATCCTACTACAAAAAGGCACCAATCCTTTACATAATGTTGTCAGACACAGATTAACAATCTGAGCCTGTAAATAGCAAAACAAACTTTTAGTGGACGATCTTTGGCATTTCACAATTGCCCATGAGGATTACATTACAGCCAGGTTCAAAACTGTCTGCTGCAAAGGTCTCACTTAATATTGGACCAGTTTTGGAAAATAGGCTCCAGGTTGAAAAATATCAAAGTTACCCTTTAACAAGCTGTTTCAGCTATAAAAGGTTTAATATTATTGTTTGATGATATTTTATGTTGAAATAAAAGATGTGGGTGTTACCTGAAGGCAAACACTGCGCTCCTCCTGGCTTCACAAGCTTTCTGTTTGCGCTGATAGCTTTACAGATTTTGCAAAGATGCCCCATTTCCTGGAAAATGTCAAAGTCTGGATCCAATATGATGCTGCCCTTTGAAGAGAATTAAACACCACGCCAACAGTATGAGTATATAATTTACAAAATCATTTTAAAAATCTGCCTCTGCTTCATGTCTGTTAATTACTCAGATATAAAGAGTTCATTTGCATAAATACATAAAAGCTATTCTAAAAAATGAATAAACAAACACCCTTTTGATGATACTCCCCGGAGTGCAAAAACAAACAAACAAACAAACCATGACTTAGGAAAATAAATCAAAACAGAGATATGTGTTTTTGTAAATGAACCCTTCATTACTGGTACAGGTGTGACCCTCACCATATCTCCAATAACATGGTTGTCCCTGCGTTCCGTTCGGTTCACTCCCAGGATGCCGAACACGACAAAAACCATCGCCCCGGTGTCAACCAGAGGACGCACCGCTGGGTGGCCACATGTACCACCGCTGCACGGGTTGAAGCCAGATGTTTTGGATGGTTTCGTCTTAGCGGCGGTCGAAGGATCTTTGAAAATAGAAGCAGAGAAAAATCTCTGAGCGCCGTTTATTTGTACAGCGTGAAAATATGTGTATAAGTGGAGTACTGTTGAAAAATCCTCCAGTGGGTTCAGAGAGTGCCACTTTAACAAGCTACATTTGAAAGAAGTGTCATATCACTGCTCAATGAGAATAAATGACATAAAAAAAGACATTTCAGCAGCAGTGTGACACATGCAGAGCGTAAACTAGTTTTCCTGATGGGCTAATAAACCATCTTTATGTTAACGATGCTTTCTGACACTGTGACTCGAGTTCACTCACCACTGGGGAGAGGAATATAAAAGGTTCCCTGTGTGGGTCCATCAGGCCCAGAACTGATGCCACAGCCAGGGGGGCTGACACACACTCGGCTGGGATGAGGTCTCAGGCGGCGCTGGGCAAAGTACAGCTTCCTGCGAGGTCAGAGCAGAGCTGAAATGACTGTCCACTAAAACAAAACGACAGTCCATTGAACTCTGATCATTCTGATTCATGTCTTCACCTGCTGTGCTGCTGCGGAGATGACGCTGCATAAAAGGAAAACTCTACCGACCAGCCGTGACGGGGGTCACACGAGGTGGATGTGATCATCCAGCTGGGGTACGGGTGGTACACACGGGACACACACACTGTCATTCTGGTGGTGTAATTGCTGCGGGGCTGACTATATGCCTATTCAGATCAAACAAAATTAGTTACACACAGCTTTAGTGGCACAGATCACAGTGGGGAGACATAACGTTGCAACTAATTATAGAAAATCATCACGTTGTTGGCTCTCTAACCTGAAATGATGACACCTCTTCATGCTCTGTGCTGCACAGTTTCCATGGGGAGGGAGTGCTGGTGTTCAGTGAGAAGCGATAAATGGTTGTAGAGGCTCCAAGCTCCAACTTTGATATGTACACTGTAAGTAAAGAGCCTGAAGAGAACAGTATAAAGTGCAATATTTCAAAATAGTGGAGAGGGTTTTTTTTTTAAATAAGGAGGAAAAGGACTTTATGTGCTGAATGTTTTACCTGTTTGGTTGGTGTTTGAATTTGGTTTTACTGAGCTCCGCAGAGCAGTGAAGGTTGCTGTGCTCGGGGTCTGCTGATGTGTAGAAAACTTGAAAGCTGACGAGGGAGTGTGGGTGTACAAAGGGTGCGGCTTTTCCATGAACACACCTGCAGGACACAACATGCAATTCAGATACGTATTCTGGATTATTCCACTTAAAGGGATAGCTCTAATTATTTGAAGTGGGGCTGTAAGAGGTACTTATCCATAGTCAGAGTATAAACTATAGTACATGGCAACCGGCACGCCGCCAGTTTAGAGAAGCAGCAGGAGCACTGGTGTAGGAAGCCAAGCAATGTACCTCTGTGTTCAGTGTAAGCCGCAAAACATATTTTATCTACATTCAAAATTGATATCTGTGTGTTTATGTGATAGTGTCTGTGATATTTAGAATAATTTCATAGCTTTACCTTGCTGTCAGATAGCCTTTTCTGATGGGAAATTGCCATTATATAGGCCAAATATCAGGAGGTGTAGTGCTATTTAACTAAGCACTGGAGCGCACCTATGACCCGCACATGTGCACGCTTAAATTGTGTCTTGTTTCAGGTCTACTGTTCCTATAGTGGCAAGTTTACATATATTAGTCCACTATAACTGACCACATGAATAGTTTCAACATGTTGAGATATCATGTGACAGTCAGTCCAAATGGACTTTGACCACTCCGTTTGTTTTTACTGGCTCTCTTGTCTGTCGTCTAAAATGTAAGACGCCCAGGCTGCATTAGCAGCACACAAAACACTTACTGCCTATAGACAACAGCTGGAAAAAGACGCCTCTCACTGCCAAACTGAGCTCTGTCTGATCGGGACCATATGCTTTAATGATGAATTGATCTTCAAGCGCTTAAAAAAAACAAAAAAAAAACAGATTATGTGAACGGTGAATATTCTATTGCGTCCCTTGGAGGAAAAAAGTGGCGGAGCATCGTTCCGTTATGGTCTGGCAGCAATAAAGCTTCGCAAATATTGCTTGACTTTAAAAAGGTTAGTTTTGATTCACCAAAGTCACAGAATAACAACAACAAACTAACTGATCGGGACAGAAGTGGAATGGCAGCTCCTTTATTGTGCGGGGTAAAATAACCGTATTTGCCAATGGTGTCTGGTTGCTTTGGAGAAAGCAATATTTGACTTTTATAACAGAGGCTCCCCAGCAGAAAAGGCTGTCTAACAGCAAGGTAAAGAAGTGAAATTACTGTAAATATAGTGTACACTTAAACTGATATTGATTCCTTTAGGTATTTAAAATATGTTTTGCTGTTGACACTGTCCACAGCAGTTTATTTCTTTTCTTCCTACACTGGGACTGGGCCATCTGCTGTATAGATGGACAAGCTGGTGTCTAAATGCTTTGAGAGTTTAAAAAAACACCAATGCAGGACCAATCCAAAGTCTTTAGGGTAGCCCTTTATATTGGGACAGTGACATGAAGAAGTCATGTGCTTACTGCTAAGGAGAATGGGGGGAAAGCATTGTTTTTCATAAGGCTCGCCCTTAAAAAATGTATTGGATACAGGTTTGTTAGCTGCCATTCAAACAACTACTTTGCAAATAAAAACCCCCAGGCAATCGGACGGCAGCGTGATCTCCGATTGTCTGGTATCACGAGATTGTCTACTGTAGGTAATACACTGACTGTGGATCAATACCTCATACAACCACACTTAAAAAAATCCCTTTAACTGGTCAGTGCCTTTCTTTCACTGCCGCAGTCTCACCTGAGCACATGGGGCATGAGATGCCTTGACCGCTGAGGTTGCTTCTCAGAGCAAGCAGCATCTGGAGGTTTGTGTCCCGGCGGAAAAGCAGGGGGGCGTGAGTGGCCGGCCTCAGGAGACAGCAGCAGCCGGCAGATAAGAGCAGAACCAGGAGGAAGACACCTGGGCAGACAGGAAGACAATAATAAACAATGGCAGAGAGGAGGGTCTGATGGAGTAGATAGAGCAGCTGAGGGACAGATCAGGAGCAGGGATCAATTACAGTCACTCCTGAAAAGACAGAGGATGAATGCTTCATGATAGGCGCCTGCTCTTCCTCTGACAGACTATATCCCCTCAGGCCAGACAGAGATTATAGCGTTTCTTCAAGAGTTAGAGCCGCAGGTTACTCTCATGTCTAAAACATAGATCAAGAGCTTGGCAGATAATATCTGCGAAAGCCAAACTAAAGATCTTTCTAAGTTTTTTTAAAGTATAAACTGATCTCGCCCCGTCAAAACACTCTGAAGTTCTGAAGTTTATATCAAAGAAAAAGATAACCTTTATCCTTGAGGGCAAAAATTACTTTTTCAGTGAAGTGTGGGGACCGTGTATATATTTTATTATATATATATATTTTAATAATTTGAATGATGTGCTTGTTCAGGTAGAAGAGACACAGGATGCATTAAAGGAATGTAAGACACTCTGTGATATGGTGCGCTTAAACACATGTTGTTTGTGGACCCTTTTATTGTTTGTTTGTTTTAGGTATGTTTGTTTCTTTGTTGTTTCTTTGGATGGATGAAGGTGGGGAAGGGGTGCTGGAACGATGGGACGATGCAGGATGATGCATTTGTGCGTGGACACATACAAAAATAATCCCTCTCAATCATAACTTATGACCCACCAGAAGTCTGTGGCAGCACCTAAGTACTGATACATAAAGTGATGTGAAGAAATTATTTTAGAATTATAATGAGTAATTACCATAATGAATTAACATTAGATTTTTATCATCAATATATCAACATAATTTGGTCAGCTGTGGTGAAATAGCTACAATTATTCATCACAATATAATTCTACAGGAACGTGATAAATAATTCTATTTAAAGGCAAATTATGCTGGATTTTCACAAAAAAACAAAAAATAATTCCTCTCAATCATCACCCATGACCTACTAGAAGTGAATGGCGGCGCCTTCATCCAAAGGGACCACACCCTCTGCTTGTAGCCTCTTATTTTCTCATTATTTTGCTGTGCTCGGGATGCTTTACCAAACCAAAACATCAATAGTTTACATCCTGGGAATCTGACTCAACAGTAAACTATCTTTCTGGTAGCTACTGATAAATCCTACTTATTCTACCCTTAAGTAAAAATCTATAAAATTAGCAAAAAAACAAACAAACAAACACTTTACATTAACTCTCACCCAGCACGGCTTTTCGTCGCTCCACAGCTGGCTCTGCCACTAAGTGCTTCAGGGCCCACTGGAGGTTTGTGCTCACCACACCCACATGCTGCTGCCCTGGAGGGGACAGAGGTGTCTCCACTGACAGGGACAGAATGGCTGCATCACCGTCTGTGTCACAGGAGCCTGGCCGAGACAAAGACAAGGGGTTAGTGGTGCCTGGACAGCGGTATTTTACAGCCTGGACTCATTCCCTTTTCCCATTCTCGCCCCATCATTCATTCAATGCTTGAGAGATAATAATCTCACCTGGCTCCATCTCCACTGACAGAAGTGCCACATCATCATCCTCATCTGACAAAGGGCTGTGGCTCGCTGACAGGCCCGAAAACAGCTTCCAGCTACAGAGGGAGGAGGAACTTTAGGGAGAGAGACAGCTGAAGGGATTACATCTCGCCCGCAGTGTTGCACAGCATGCACAAAAAGTAAGGAAATAACGCCTTACCAATTCAGCCAGGCATGTTCCTGAGGCTCCACGCACTCGGTCCAGACACACAGGGCGGCTGGCATCAGGATGGATACCCAGAGCCAGCAGCAGCTGACAATGAGGGCCATGAAAAGGCCGAAGTCATGCACAGCTGGGATCTAAGTGTCAGTTGAATGAGGCACAGTGTAAAGGACCTTGAAACATTCAATTTGTGCTTATCACATGAAAATAGCTGTCTGCTGTGCTGAGGGAGGCACTTCTATTCATCCATAGCAGGGGAGTCATTTACACTTCCCGAACAGATCCTATTAACAGCTGCATTTCGTCCTCTATGGTTACCTGAGAGAAGGTGTTAGCAGCGTACGCAGCCGCAGTAGTGAAGGAGGTGAGGAAAGTGGCTCGGCCAGCTGTTTTTATTGTGTAGATCATGCGCTGCTGCGGCTGACGCAGATGAGCCGCCTGTCTGAAGGTGCTGATGAACACAAATACATCATCCACCCCTGAGCAGCAGTGAGAGAACAAAAGAGCTGCCTTATTATACATTATGGTAAATGTACTGCAAAAAAGGTGTTTGTTCAACCTTGGAATAGGAAGGCTGTATAGTTTGACATTCTGGGAAATATATTTATTTACTTTCTTGCTAAGAGTTAGATGAGAAAACTGAAATATGAAGCTACTGCCAGCAGCCTGTAGTTTTACATATACGGGGTTTCGCCACCTTTTTCAAAGTCAAATTCAAGCACATTTCAAGCATTTTCAAGGTGTATTTTCAAGCTTTTCCAACACCTTACAGCAGTGGTAGATTACATATCTATACGCATATATATGCTAAAAATTATTATTTTACTTTATCACATTAAGTCAAATGTTATTTTGCTATCAATAACCAATAGCATTCTATAGAACGGTGAAAAATTAAAGGAAGACAGTCTTAATAATAGTGATTGCCTACACTAGAGTGTGAGCAATAAACTAACCTAAAACACACACAGTAATGGGAAGCGATGCTCAAGCAGAGTCGTCTTCATTTTGTGCAAGAGGCAGAAACAATTATGCTCTCTCCGACTTGTCATATTTCATTATATAAGCAAACTATTCAGTCAGAGAGCGATTTATTATAAAAGTATTTCAATTATAATTTCAAGCAGTTTCAAGGATGTTATCTGAAATCTAAGCACTATTCAAAAACATAGAAAACATCACATTAAAATGCAAGTGTTTTCAAGGTTTTCCAGCACACCCTGCATATATTGTTGCTGCTGGAGGATGTTATTTTAGGGAGGTTTCTGTGCTGGACTATCTACTTATTTCATGAGTGGTCTCGACCTTCTTATCTAACTCTCAGCAAGAGATCTATTTCTTTACTATTCCTTTAAAAGACCAGTTCACCAAAATCAAAATAGATATTTTTCCCCTGGCCTGTCCGTCTAGATGGTTTTGGTGAAGATATTGATCGTAGAGATGTCTGCCTTCTCTTCAATATAATGGAACTAAACGGCACTGGGCTTATGGTGCTCAAAGCAGGAAAAAAAAAAACACACACAACACAAAAGAAAACTAAACAGCGATGCCTCTTTCCAGAAATCATGACCTGGTTACTCAAGACACAGACTTTGTTGTGAACTGTTTCATGTATCACAGCACAGAAGGAGGCGTGCATCTACTCATGGACGAGAGGCTTGTGACACCGTGAGATGTGAACATCAGGGAGTCCTCCTCAGCTGAGCTGTAACCTCTTGTCCATGAGTAGAGTCATGCCTCCTTCTGTGCAGTGATGGAGGTTGGCAGGTGTAGTTTGGTAGACAGTAAATAGTTCCTACATGAAATGTACTTTTTTGGCGCTTTGAGCACCACAAGTGCCATCTAGTGCCATTATACTGGAGAGAAGGCAGACATCTCTATGGCTGATATCTCCAAAACTTGGCAACTCACACCAAAACAATCTAAATGGATAAACAGCTCTACAGGTAAGAGGAGAGGAAAAATATCTATTTTTGATTTTGGGGGTGAACTGTCCCTTTAATGAAAAAAGTGAATTTCTTGTCCCTTACCGATGCCGATAATAACAAAGGCTGCAACTCCATTGAGGATGCCCAGGTACCTGACGCCAAAGACGACATGGTATAAGAAGAGAGCCATCAAGCAGCTCAGTCCAATGCTGGTGAGTCCAAAGAACGTCAGAAATACTGCAGAGAGAAAAGAAAACAATTTTCACATGCTACCAAACAACTGACTTTGGCACACACCAGTGCAAGTGGGATAAGGAACAGGTGATACTGTACCAGAAAAGGAGGTAAGGACATAGACGAGCAGAGTGATGCAGGCTCCGCTGATGACAGCCAGCATCATGTCATTGTGGAAGGTGTGTCTCACCTCATCATCAAACAGCTCTGTGCCCCCATACAGCACCTTCACTTGGCTGGCACAAGAAAAGCAGACATAAAATCATATCGAAATTCAACTGCAGCAATAGTACTAAGTGGTCAGTGGTATTACAGTCATTTTCTCCTGACCTGGTGGACTGCTTGGCCAAGATGTCTGCATATTGAACCACAAAGTTTTTGAAACGAGATCTTTGCTCGTCGGCTCGGTCCTGCAGGGAGTAGTAGGAAGGAAGAGGAGCACCAAAGTGGATCTCACTGCGTAAGAGAGAGGAGGAGAGATGCTCAGGGGACAGACTCTCATCCACATACCAGTAGAACTGTGGGTGGGTGATGGCCAGACTCAGAGAACCTGGGAATACATACAGCACAAAGCAAATCAGCTCAGTTAGGAGGACTCAGGGTAGTGTTTGTGCTTAAAAGATGGTTTTCACGTCCTTCTTCCCTGTGGACTCACCTTGAATATCAGCCAGATCTGGGCCCATGCCATCGTAGTAAATCTTTCCTCCCCTTTCGCTGGGGTAGAGGTAAGACAGGAGCGAACTGGGTGGGGAGCAGTAGGACGGTCCCAGTGGCAGATCCCTCAACATCTCCAGAGGCTTCCAGCAGAATTGGTGGAACTGCGGGTGCTGCATGAGCTGATTCTCCACGTGGTGAATCGTCTGCAGACGTTCTGGGGTGAAGATGTTGCGGTCGCCCTTCCCCTGAGCCACAAACACCAGCTCAATCCTCCACAGTGCTTGGCTCTGTAAGTAGTAATTGGGAGCAAACCTGCGCCTCCTAATGAGCGGTAAAGTGGAATTTCCATTCCATGATGTCTCCTCGTCGTCCTCTGTTCTGTGATCTGAGTTCTTGTGCTTCTCCGTTTCCTCCTGACCCAAATCAGACACTGTCCTTTCATCTCCTCTCTTCTGATCATCTTCTGCATGTAAAGGCTCATTTTGAGGAGCGGAGGACCTCGTGCCCTCATTATCTGTCCTGTTGAACGCTCCCCGTCTGCCGAGCTTCTCCAGTAGAAGCTCCCGCAGGGCCTCGGACTCACTGTTATCTAAGTCTCGCCTACGTCTGTCCCAGGACCCCAGCTGGGTCTTCACAGCGATGGTGAGGGCATCGAAGCGCTCGGCTGAGAAGTGGCTGTGAACCTCAAAGGCACTGTAGGAGAGGTCTATGTCCAGAGGAGGGCAGTAGAGGAGCATGTAGGCAAACAGGGCGCATGGGAGCAGGACAACTACCCCTAACACCACCCCACTGGCACAGGGTTGTGTGTACACCCACCCCACTGCCTTCCACAGCCCACACACCTCAGCCTCCCCAGAGAAACACCTCTGCCCTCCTGCATGTGCTACTCCATCCTCTTCTTCCTGCTCCTCGTCCTCCTCCTCATCTTCCTCGCCCCCCCAGCTGGTCTGAAACAGCAGCGGTTCGTCCTCCACATCCATGTTGGCACCTGTCAGGGAGACATAACACCACCTGATCATCGCTCTTTTAAAGCAGTGGTTCTCCAGTAGGGGCCTGTGGCACTCTGCCAGGGGGTTCTGTGACAAGGTTTCAGATCCATTAATTTAAATTATCATGATATGAATTTAAATCTAATATAATTCATAGATTACGTTCTAATTTAACAATCTACAGGGTTTAGACTAATCCAGGTGTAGGCCTTAATCTGTACTGGTTCATGAACGTGGCTTAAATTTGGATTAGTTAGTCAGAAACTATGGAGTCCTGAGGTAGGCAGGTAACTAATGGTGCTCACAAAAACCTGTAATGGAAAACTGTGTGACTGATGTGAACCTTGAGACAAAACAACAGCAGAGGCAAACAGAATTTGTTCAAAAAACTTAAGTGAGTATGAAAAAAAAGCTCCTATAACAAACTGTGTCAAACAATCCAGTTATTCAAAGTAAAAAACACACTCGTCTGGCCTCTGCAATGCACGCAGTTTGAAGACCCCGATTTAGATATTCCACACAGTCAGCGCTCCCACACAAACAGCACTGTGCAGAAGTTAAACCTGCCTCTTTGAAAGATTAACTTAAGCTTCAGTTTAGTCCTACAGGAGCTCTAATCCTTCTTTTTGCAATCGTCTTAATCGTTTAATCCAGAACAGACTAAATCTTCGACTATTTTAAGTCTGTGCAAGTCACTTTGAGTTAAAACAGTTTAAACAGGCATTTAAGTCTGGAACTAGGCTTAAGCCTTGTCTGTGGAACTGCCCCCATAACTAATAATAAGTCCCAGGCTAGGCCTATAATTATCCATTTCATAATTTCTATTATTTAACAGTGAAACACACTCTCTTGATGTGTGTATAACTGTTATGGGTACTGTATGGGTGTTGAAATGGTGCAAATAACTGTAATATATGTCTAACATCTCTCTAATACATTTCTTTTGTGTTCCTCTTGTTATTTCCCACAAATAAGCAGAAGTGTAAAAATAAGGCTATGTCAAATTATTCTAAAGGACAGACATGAGGCGGTATATTTTCTAACTTGTTAAAGGACCTTGGCTGAGAAAAAAATGAGACTTAAAGCGCCACCACTTCTTCTCCTTGGGCAGGTGAACATGAGGACAAAATAGATGTTTGAACCACCGGCAGCTGACACGAGCATCAGACAAAATGAAGGACAAGCTAACTTCCAGGTGCACTCAGCAAGCAAGGACGTGAGAATTAAGCATGCCCACCAGCAGCTGTCAGAACAAGTCCCTCCATTGGCGGCTCATATGGAGAAACCCGAGGAGGGGAGACCTTTTTTTCTCAAGGGCTTATGGGAGCAAACGGTTGGAGTCCTGCTTTAAGATGCTGATCACAAGAGCTTGGGGGTGAGACAGGCTAAAAGCTGTGATTTAATTCTTCTCTCCGTCGAGCCATTATCACCCGGCGAGAGTCTGCTGGTGGCTTTCTACATATCAGCAGTCAGGGTAGCTGTGTCTGCTCTGCAGCAAATTAAATCATCTCACTTGTCTAATTACTGACAAGAAGAGCAAGTGGGATATTAGACAGAGTTGTGGAATAAGAGTAGGTTTATCTCCTTTGATGGGCAGCCTTTGACTAATAGTGTCAATAGGTGCCACTTTTTCTAAGTGCTCCACACACACACACAAGATACTGCAGACAGTTTGCATTCAAGTGGCAGTGAGCCTGCTAACTGCAGCAATTTATCTATTCTCTTTAGAGCCGTGCTTTAAGGTCAGCCAGGTAAGACAGAATTTTGATTATGTGTAAAAGATAGCTGCACTTAGCCTCTGTACACTGAAGCGAAAATCCATCATGAAAAAGAATAATTTACAAATTATACTGTTAGATCAATATTTGTTAAAGACTCAGAAGGAGAGAAAGACTCCTGAGAGACAAAACCTGGAGCTACAAACGAACTGCAGGCATGTTGATTTAGGGTTTTTTTTTTTTTGGTTTGTGGTCATACACCTGAATAAACTTTATTTCATGAAGAAAATGTGTGGTATAAATCAGCTCGTGTGCGGTCACCGCAGTTGAGTCAATTACTTTGAAACAGAGTCAGTTACTGATTTGAAATTACATGGAAAGTTTTGTGATTAGAAACAAAATTCACTGGACGACAAAACAACGTAATCTAATCTGTATACTTCTGGATTACTTCACAAATTTTCTTTTTAAACACTGCAAAGCATTTTCAGTGCAAATAAGCAAATGAAATGCATTTTTGCACAGGGGTTTTCTTTGTCGAGCATTTGTTTTTAGGTCTGCAACTAATGATTATTCTCAATATCGATTAATCTGTCTGTAATTTTCTCGATTATCTGATTAGTTTGGTCCAAAAAAATGTCAGAAAATGATGAAAAATGTTGATCATTATTTCCCAAAGCCAAAGGTGACATCATCAAACACCTTGTTTTAAAGATATTCAGTTTACTATTACAGAGGACTAAAAAATAAAACAGACAATATTCACATTTGGGAAGCTTAAATTGAGAATTTAAGTATTTTTACTTTTTTTTCAAAAATTACTCAAAATAGATGCCAATTAATTGATTATCATAAGATAACTTTCTTCATTTTAAAAGTAATCATTGATAATGTAACTATAATCCAATTACACATTTTTCAAATGTAATCTTGGTTGAGTATAATTAGTTATTTTTTGTAATCTGATTACATAATCCTGATTAGATGTAATCTGTTACTACCCACCCTGGCAGTCACTGTGTCCTCAAAGTCAATCTCCATTTCACCAATAATGGATTTGTTTCATAGCCACATCATTATCAGCCTCAGCTCTTCAGTTTCTCACTCTGAGAGTTTTTTTTAATGTTTTCAAATGTCCACAGGACTCAAATATGCTAATGTGGTTTTATTCTGGATTTTTCCTTTTATGGGGAAGATAAGGAAGCCTGTTGAGCTCCACTGTGTCTAATACTGCGTGAAAAAAGGGCCTATTTTGGGCCATCTTTTAATCTGCACAACTCTTCTTTTTATTAATCACCATGTCAACGGGCTGCACACACAGACAAGGACACCAGTGCACCTTTTTAATGGGAGAGCAACCGACCAGCATCTGCCCACGCAGTGTGAAAATAAACTTCCTCCTCTTTGTTGAGGACAAATTCATTAATGGTGTTGGGAAAGTTGGGGTTTTAAAGTGTGAAATCAGAACGAAATATGCAATCTGGACAAAATTGTCTAATTATTTTCAGTTACTTTTGGATTATAGTGCCTTATATTTCCATAATAACAGGAAAACTAATTTGTTCTAATTTCCAGGCTGCTATCTGGGGACATTATTACTGTTTATCTGCACCCATCATACACTGTTATTTCAAAATGAGCTCCATTATGTTGTTTTCGGTCATTTTTCCCCTTCAAATATAGTAATATGACCAATTACGTGACCGATCCTATGTGAAAGAAATATGTGAGATATAATTGGTGCATTTACAGTGAATGAGATGGCATGCAGCTGCTAATTTTGCTAATTAGATTATTGCAATCCTGTTACATCTCATCCCTGCTGCCTCTCCAGCTTGTTTTGATGATGATGGTCTCATCAACAGGAGATGAGAGGAGGCATGCAGAGAAATTTGACGAGAGGAGTGGAATGAAGGGAAAGAAAAGCCTGGGGAGACACGCAGACACACACCAGAGCCGTCATCCTTCAAACAAACGACCAAGCACCTCAAAAATCTGTGAAAAGAAATTGAGCTTTTCTCCCGCTTAATATTCATGGAGAAAAATCTAAATGAGAGGACTATCGGCACATCTCCACATCTCCATTTCTGTGTCTGTTTCAACATCAAAACATGCTGATTGGTGGTGCAGATGTCCAAGTCTGACAGTCTGAGGAACTCATTAGAGACTGATGTGCAGACTTTGTGCATATTAGACATTAAGGCAGAGCTCTGCGCTTCATGAAAACCCTCTATTGCCTGCTGTGTCCCTTGCAACTGACAGCATGCAGGTACAGTGGAGAGAAAGATAACGACAGGCCTCAGGTACGCATCCTTTTTTCTCTTCTTGATGAGTCTGACTGCTTCTTCGCATCCAAGAATGCTGCACATCATGTACAATAATTATGAGCAGTGTACAGCTGTGAGCGCTGCAGCGTCTGGTATAACTAATGTGTTTACAAGCTCCCAGATTTGCTCAGTCAAGATTAGGAGTACACAGCCGATTTAAACCCTTTGCAGGTGTGGATTAAAAATAGAGTTGAATTTGACACCCTGTTTTCTGTATTCATTGGAATAAAAGGCTCCCATATGGCTCAGGCTATATTAAAGGAGCAATATGTAGCAACTGCGCGTGCAAAAATGAGTACTGCAGTCCAAATAGTGTGTTGGAGCATATATTAAATCGGTTGAAATCCTTTTTAATGCATAATGATAACACAACCTGTGGTTGAAGTGAATTGTTTCACCCTGCCCCCTCCTCCCCAGACTGGGGGAAGCTCAGGCAGGCTGCAGGTGCAGTGAAGGAGCGCAAGATGCATGCAGCATCATAAACTACCAAGTAAGGATGAGTCCTACACTGTAAGTCGATCAGCTGTTTATAACTTTCAATTTTATGTCCATTTAATGCTCGTTATCCTAAAAAACAAAAGCCCACTGCTCTGAAAATACACACTTCCTGACTTCTGCCTGCCAGACTCCATTAACATATTGCTCAATTTAACCATTATAAACATCTACTCCTTCTAAAAGGTTATTAAGGATTTCTTACAAACAGTAACTCATTTGGCAAACATGCAGCAATAATTTTCACTCTAATTAATGTGAAACAGACAAACACAAACAGTTAGTCCAGCCTAGAATAGAAAGTTCAAAGGGGGGAAACTGCAGCTGTAGAGGAGGAGCAAGTATTTCAATTTAGCATGTTTCCTTAATCTCTGATGTCATATCGTGGTCATTTTACGGTTTATTGTAGTAAATATGTGACATATTTCTCCTTTAAAGCTGTCTTCCATATGGCTCAGGCTATATTAAATATGTTGTTCTTAATGGTGAGGCTGCGCTTCTTTGTCTATAATGTCAAAATTGAGACTTATAAAAGCCCTGAAGCCTGAAATGAACATCTATTTGTGGCTTCTAAGGTATGAAATCTTGTATTTATCGCTTGAAGGATGAACCTGCTCTCGTATTATGTTTGCTGTGTGACTGCGTATTGCCTCTCCTCACGTTAAACTCAATTTTGAAGTTTCTCTGTAGCTTTTTTATTGAATTTGTTTTTAAGCAAGTGCAGCCCAGGTGGCCACGCTGTGCCTGGCTGCTTGTTTGAAGTACAGCAGCTGTATCTGATGGACTGTGTTGTGCGGCACAGAGCTGTATTCGGGCTGTCTCGTGTGTCGTGTTCAGCCAGTTGTGAGCAAAAAGAGGAGGGTGAACCCATAGTCTCCACTAAACCAGATTTTATGTATTTTCTCTCCCAATAAAAGACGTGGAGAAGCTGAGTGTCAGCGTTTTTACTCTCCTCTACATCTCCAGATTGTGTCTGCTAGGTGAGGTGGGAGCTTTGAGGAGACCCAGCCTGCTGTGCGCCTGAACCCATCACCTATAATCATCTCTCTCCTCCCTCCTTCTGTGCGCCATCCCTCACTCTCTTTGCCCTTTTTCTCCCTTCAATCTTCCTGCTTCTTCTCCGTGTCTCTATCTTGTCTACAAAGGTGAGAGATTTGTAACCTTCATTACTGACAAGAGGCTAAAAATAACCCCATCCTCCTCAGTTTATCTCCTCTCCATCTCATCCAATATGGATATCACATGCTGCCTCCTGCCCCACACACACATTCAAGCCTGGTGTAAACTCAGCCAGCTTACCACCTCATTTAAAGGGGCATTGATTTCAGCACTAGTGCTCTATGAATATATTCCTCATGCTTGGGCGCTCAGCAGTATGTTTATAGCGGATTCTTTTCTTTACGCACTGTGAATCCGGAGTCAAGTCCAACTCTCGAGATCCATTTGCACCTAACAGCGGTGTTCATTTTCTTATTGTCGATGAATTCATGCTCACACTGAAGGAAGCGCGAGGCTCTGTGCGCGGTGCGTGAAGCATCCTGGGGCTGTGCCGTGCAATTTCTCTCACTCTCTTGAATAAAACGGAATAAATAAGCCCCGTGCCAGAGTGGTTTGAGTTTCTTTTTTCCGGCAAACACATTTAAACATACAAAGGAGCCCATTTCCCCAAACTTATCTGCTTCAGAGTTACTCTGATGAACAATGCTTGTTCTCCAAGCTGCCTGCAAGCAAATAGGATGAGCTTTTTATTGATTTGTTTGACTTTCTCTGTCATTCTCCTGATAATTGCACAGTTTACCCTCTGTAATTAATATTTTTTATCAATGAATCAGGCAAAGACAAAAGCATTTCTATCAAAGCAAACGTCTGCAACACTGATGGAGACTCTTACCTGAGGCTGATGAGACGAGAATTACAGGTGGAGCGTTCAGGTTCAGGCCTACTGGGTCCACTTGTAATATGCTGAACTTGTGCTCTGCAATTTCATCCCCTCCATGCTCTGGTGTAGGGGGAAGGAAAAAATCATTTACTGCTTTATTGTCATAGTTAATAACTCATCAAGACAAAGAGACACCAAGGGAACACTCACAAGAGAATGACACACAAAAATCCACTTTCCCCCCCACACACACACACTCTAAAGGAATCCTCTAATCTCAGCAGTTAATAATGTGTTGTTTTTCCTCTCCTTTTATGCTCCCCGGTCCTTTTTCTCTCTCTCGAGCACCCTCCCCTCCTCTCTTACCCGGTTGTCCAGGCGACAGAGTCAGTGAGAGACATTTCTTCCCAGAAGCTCCTCTCTCTCCCATGGCTTTGTTCAGCTTGCTCTGCTGACTGGCTCACCAGAGAAAGAGAGACGAGGAGGGGGACGCAGTCCGAAAACCTCTGAAAACCACTGGTGGGAGGTAGAGAGCCTGGGGGGGATTTTAAGACATGATCGAAAATATATCTTGAACTTGAAGCACTTTAAATTGTCTGGTTTTATGTAGTCAAAATGATGCAACTGTCATGATATTGCAGCAGAGCCCCCTCCATTTTTGTCAGAGATGGTATGGTCTAGTCTAGTCTCAGTTGGTGGGGAGGTGGGGTGTGTTATAAGAGGGTGATCAGAATAACTGGCTACAGTGGGAGACAAAGTGTAGGCAATTTAAAATAATCACCTGAAGTAAGAGTTTATTAGCTTGTAGTTCATTTTCTTTATCGAGCATGGTACTCTCACATGAAGCTGTTCAATTTGGCTCTCTGTTGCGGATGCAGTTTGGCAGCTGTGTGCACCACTTAACTAATACTTTGTATGTTCAACACTGATTTTGCTTGTCTGTTTGCCTTGCAGGGCCAATAACGCTTTCTCCTGCACTGTACTGCCTTCGCTCACTCTCATCTAACATTAATGACCAGCTCTCCTCTCTTACTGCCACATTCAACTCATCCATCACCTCACTTCTCAACCTTTGCGCAGGTTTAACTTGGATTGCCTTGACAACAAAAGGTAATAATCCATCATCCAAATGGGAGCGATAACTCTGAAGTGAAGTTTCACCCTCCAGTATGTAATGTAGCTCTTTGCCATAGGAGCTGGTGCAGTGTGGAGCCAAACAGAGGAAAAACAGGTTTGGAGTCTGGTGCTCATACCACTGTTAGTGTGTGTAGAGGTGGCAGACGTACACATACTTAAAACAGATCCGTAACAAAACACTCTAGTATAGGTATAAGTACTGTTCAACTTCTTTACTATAGTATAAAAGTAAAAAGTAGCCTTATGAAGGACATTTATACCAGCTGTTTCAATGAGAAACTAACTGAACCACTTTTGTCTGTTTAGTTTATTATATCTTTTTCATCTTGTTACATCTGTCGTGTATGATATGCACCGATAGGTACCCTGAGGAATTGTCCTCTTAATGTGTTTACTGGAAATTCCCAGAAATGGCCAAACAAATATCAGAGATTTCAGCCTTTGTCAGTTACGCCCAAAAGCTATGGAAGATACTACCTATTAATATCAGCGAAGCCAGCTTGCAAAATATTTTTAAAAGGAAGCTAAAAAGCTTATCACTTCACTTTAGCCTTTAACTATGACTTTCCTTATACAGGACTGGGACTCTGTTTTGCTTTGCATTTATGAACTGCTGATAGAGTGACCAGACACCCTGAAAAATTCAGGACAGTCTCGAATAACAAGCAGTTGTCCTGAATCCCAAATCCTGTCCTTTTTGTACAGAAAATTACGCTATAATAACAGATAATGTGAATAACATTGGAACTATAATTCCTGTTTTTAGCTATCAAAAAATGTCCTGTTCATTTTTGGAAAATATGTAGGAGTATTATTGATGTGTTTTCACTTATCTGTTGCACTGATTAGGCTATCATAAGTAATGGATTGTTGGCAGCCAGCACTGCAAGAGGAATCTGTGATGAAAAATAAATAAATAAATAAAATAATATAATCAATATATAAACATATAAAAATAATCAATAATTCCATTCAAATGCATTAAAACTAAAGTAATGAGCCTGTTTTGAAGTAGAAAAATACAAATATTTGTGTCAAAACATAGGGAATAAAAGTAAAATGTTAAAGTACAGATACCTGAAAACTCTACTAAAGTTCAGTAACTAAGTATTTGTTCTTTGTCACCTCCCACCTCTGAGTATGTGTCTATGCTGGCACCCTTCAGGACACTTTGTCTTCATCCTGTTGGTGTGACTGTGACAGACCCCTCAGAACAAACAGACTTTTTCAGTCACTTGAGATCAATAAAGCGAAGCAGAGAGAGTCTAATCACATCTATTGCTGCAGCACTGTGGGAGAGAAACAAACAGATTTTATGAAAACTGATCAATTGTTATAACTGTGCTTCGTCAATAAAACCCAGACAGATTTTTTTTTTTTTACAGTGTCCTTTGTTCAGGTTTAATGAGTCCCTCCGATCTCAGACTTCATTCAGTAAACATGTATCACAAATATGGCAGGCAAGAACTCAGAGGCAGTTGAAATATGATATTAATAATAATATACATTTAAATAATACAAAATATACATAAATCAGTCATTCATACATACACACATGCATACTGAACACACACATGCACAGGGCTTCCAGAAAGACAGACAGAAGAGTTATTATTTCATGGTCCCGTTAAGGCAGGTCTTCCTAAAAAAGGCCTAATTTTTAGGATACACTATTGTTTTCGGGTAAGAAAAGAGACTCACACTGATTGCTATAGCACTTGGGGGAGGAATCTGCCTGCACAACAAGCTAAATTAGGAATGGATGGAAAAGAATGAAGAATTTTTCACAGCGAGCAATATTACACAATGAATTATTATTGGCACAGAGGCAAACTGCTCTGGCTAACTTCAGATATAAATTCACAGTTGGGAAAAAGCTGCATGCAGGAGGTAGCTGCATACTGAGCGTCTTATACTCGGGGCAGTACTCTTAATAATGGAGAGGGATAATGACAGGAATCTATCCAATCACTGTACCATTAACAGTGGAGACTGGTTTGTGGAAATGAGGAGAAGCTACAGTCCTACCATCTGGATATAAAATTTAACAAATGATGAGGAATATCCAACCCATATGATATAATCTCCCGTCTATAATCTCTGTCTTTTGTTTTAGTATACATACACTACATATTGTAGCTGTCCAATTCTATGTGGGAGCCTCCTATCAGACTAATGTGATCAGAGAAAAATATATGTTTGGAATGTTTGGTCTCTTTGTTTATGAATACACACAAAAAAAGTCAGTGCAACAGTTAAAGGGATCGTTTGGATGCAGTGAAGTGGAGTTATATGAGGCACTTGTCCATATTCAGTGTATTACCGACAGTAGATGGCAATCAGCACACTATATTTAGAATATTTTCTCCGCTTTACCTTGCTGTCACACAGCCTATTCCGACAGGAAATCACAGTTATATAAGTCAAATATCGCTCTCTGCAAAGCCACCAGAATCCTCTGGCAAAACCTGATACTAAGCCTTTCAAATACTTCAGTCACACAATAACACAAACAAACAAAATGATCAAGGCAGCAGTAGACTACAGCGTTCCTAACCTTATCCCAAAGTCAAATTCAAGAACTTTTCAGGCATTTTCAAGCTTTTCCAGCATCTTACAGCTGTGGTAAATGACATATTTCTATACATATATATGCTCACCATGATTATTAATTTCTTCTTCACATTACAACAGATATTACTGTACTATGAACAACCAAAATTATGTTTTGTGATAGAATACTACAGAAGGGAGATAAAATTAAAGGAAAACACGAAGTTTAAAAATGTGTCCCCTGTCTGTAAGTGGACTTGGCATCATCTATAACCTGGCTGCACCGATATAAAACAATCAATCAAACAATTATTTACAAAAAAATTCAAGTTCAATGAAATCCTTGCTTTTTTTGTGTGTTGTTTTTTGTTTTCAAGCCAACGGCAAGTTGTTGTCTTTTGCCTCCCACTCACTGTTCCATTAGAGGGCAAGCCTCAACAAAGACTGACAGATCACAGCAAGTGTAGCCCACTCTCTGACTTGTTTTATTTCTTCATCTAAGCGAACAATTCAGTCAGAGAGCGATTTATTATGAGAGTGATGCAATTACAATTTCAAGCAGTTTCAAGCACTTCATCCAAAATGAAAGCACTTTTCAAACCTTGAAAATATTACATTAAAATTCAAGTGTGTAAGGATTTCCAGCACCCGAATGAACCCTGGGACTAACAACTCTAATGTTCTGTGAGGTAAAATTACTGTTTTTCCAAAAGTGGTCAAATGGCTTTGAAGAGAGCAACATTTGGCTTATATAACAGCAGTTTCCCAAAGGAAAAAGGCTTTTTGATGGCCCGGTAGTGGTCAAAATATTCTAAATATAGCGTACACTTAACTGGGCCTTTCTTTGGTGGCTAAAATACATGTTTCTGCTGACCCTATCCACAGCTGTACATTACTTATCTTCTTACATTGGTACTCTTGCTGCTTCTACAAACTGGGGGCGTGTCGACTGCCATCCACTGTAGGTAATACACTGACTGTGGATAAGTACGTCATACAACATCTGAACCATCCCTTTAATAGTATAAATGGGCTGATATGTAAATGTGACTCTGGAAAACAAACCCGGTATTGATTAGCACAACAGAGCTGGAAAAACAATCTGCATTCATGCTGTAATTTCTGCAAATGACTGTGCTCTGTCTTCAGTGTTGCATTGCAGTCAGAATTGATTGAGTTGGATTTCCACTTCATTTCTATGTCTGGCGAATGCGCCAACAAAGGGGATTAAAGTTTGAAAACATTTAATCTCACATAATTTTAGCACCTGCTACAGGGGGCTCAGAAGGAACCCCAGTTTTTGGAAACTGTACAATGTGAACACATTTTGATCCAAGAAACACCCTGGAGAACAACTTAAATACTCCACATATAATTTACATTTCACATTTACAGCAACAATCAAACAGTTTGTCACAAAAAGATTTTGTTCGCGGCTGTGTCTTTCTTATTGCAACTTTGCAATGACACTTTTGGCCTGAGTGGTCAATTGATTCCCGTCACTACACAACATTCACAGTGAAAAGCAACAGCCCCTGTGTACTGGTCAGGACGACAGCTGACGGAAAAAAAAGTAGACCTAAATGTGCTATGGTCATTGGTCCATGAGAGAACACACACACACTCACACACAACTGCGCTCTGTGCTGTAAACTCACACACACTCCTAAATTCTCAAAGCTGTCCTATGACAAGGGAATTGCTCGTTTCCTCTGGCTACCACAGATGGGTCTCCCGGATCTCTGAGATGATGTTATTGGCTTTTTTGAGCGCCTGAGAAATAAAAGGAAAAGAGAAGGCGGTTAAATCACTGGTCTTAAAGTAGTGGATAAAAGAAAAAAAGAGAAAGGGCTTTCATTTCTTGATGCTCAGAACCTATTCAGAGAACAAAAGCATCAGGCCAATTTTACCTCAAGCATTTGAGCAACCTCGGTCCGCTGCTGTGCCGTGTCCTGTGACTCAATGAGCAGCTCCTGCAGCAGTGGCTGTTTGTAAAGCTGACCCACCAGCTCACTCTGCAGATGCTCTTTCACAAAGTTCACCAGGAAGTGCATCACTGTCTTGGGCACACTGCGGACACACACAGAGACAAAGTTAGAAAATCAGCATTAATAACAGAAAGGCCAAATAGGGAGGGAGTGTGCCCCCCAGGTGATCTGGACTCGCTCCAGCTGAACCTGTCTTGGATGCTCTTGCGGACAATGAGGAAGTAGCACTTGATGAGGCGCTGGATGACCTCACAGTCCCTCTGCTCCCTCGCACTCAGCTTGCGGGATACAGGCACAGCCTGGCGAAGAGGGGCAAAGTGAAATGTTGACAGTCTGCAATGTATTCACCACTAAATGGTTTGTCCTCCTGCTAATCCCCCCACTCACTGTGTCGAGGAGGTTAATGGCCTGGCCTTTGCTGGGGCTGCCAAAGCCTGCAGCCGGGGTTTTCTCTTCCGCAACCTTCTCGTTCTTCCAGCGCTTCCCTCCATCAAGGGCCTCCGCCTGACAGCAAGAAATCCGAGGAAGTCAGAGGGTCAAAGCAATTTTGGCTGAGCCTGGAATTCCACTACAAACTCTGAAAAGGGGCTGTACTGTTTGGATGTGGAACATAATGGTTAGGGCTTTACAGAACACAACTGCTGCTGTTTACCCTTGCAGAATAAATAATAAACGGGAGTACCCGCTGTACGGGACAAACAACTACCTGCTGACTGTTGACAGATGCTGAGACCTGCCCTGCATCCGTGAAGTCGGGATGTTTTGTGTTGATGTAGGCGAGCTCTATTGCTACTAAATTGTGCACCTAAAGGAAAAAAGCAGAAGAGAATACAGGCAATCAGGCAATTAATGGGCTATTAGTTATCAAAATTAGTATTAAAGATCATCTTTGCTAAACTGTGGATTACCATTTCATTGGTAATCGGCAAGCGTTTCCTCAGTAATCCAGTCACCACTTCCACTATGGAATCATGCAGCTTGGGGAATCGCAGAAGCTCCTGGCAAACACAAAAACATATTTTGTTAACATAGTGCTGTCCAAAGGTCGAATTAGACTATTAACAATCATTATTTATCTAATCTAATTTATTAGACTGATTAATGCTTTGGGGCATGTAAACACGTTTTATCAGATCACTTCACTTTTAGCTTCTTTTAAATCCTCTTAGAGATTTTATTTCTAAAAAGCGGCTAGTGACAAAATTGAAAACTTATTCAGAGCACCGGGGAAAGGGCAAGAAATATATTCAAATATATTACTATATTGTAATTCATTCCCATGCATGCTGCTCGGAGTAATGCAGTCCATGACTCTTCTCCCAACAGCGCTGGAGTCTCACCCTCTCCTCTCGTGCCGTGCCCAGGCAATCAGGTGTGGCATCAGGGGCAGGCAGATTTGAGCATCTCTCTCACTCTTTCCCTCCAGATCTCTGGATATGTAAATAGTTTGTTTGATCTTTTCCCTCTCTTTGTGTTTTTTTTCCTTCCCCAAAACATTTTACTTGAAATATATGATGCCCCTGTAGTGAGTGAGTTTGTGATTACTTGGCTAAAGGGTTCTCCATCTGTTAAATGGCTTTAAGTGATCTCTGCCTCACTGCAAGTGACACATCTACTCATTACAATAGAGCGCCCTCAGTGTTTTAATCTTTTAAAATAGCAAACAGCCTTCAGACTTTTCTGTCATTGTTAAAAAAAAATCAGTCAAAGACAAAAAATATTTGGGTTAATGTGGCCTCTGGTGCTGTCATAATTAGCGCTACTCTGTTTTAGGAAGTCAATCAGCATCAGTTGGCTACCTGTGTGCTGAAGGAGGAGCAGTGCTGGATGATCCTCTGCAGCTCTTCATGAACAAGCTCTACACAGCGCAGACTGGGCTCCTCTAGCCGCTTAATTTGCCGCTTCACCAACAACTCAAAGGACACCTCGGGCACAAAAAGAGCTGGCCGCGGACCCTGCAGGGCAAATCACACAGACACACAGACACACAGACACACACACACACACACACACACACACACCAGCTCTATTATTTACCTGCTCTTCCTGCAAACGAGAGAACTTGACTAGAATTTGGATTAAACAAATTACACGAGTAGAAGTGAGGAGAAGCTCACCGTAGCATTGCGGATGGCAGTGAGGATGTCGAGCTCAGTCAGTCCTCCCAGGGGGTCAATGGACTGCAGAGTGCGGCCAAAGGTCTCATGGAATATGTAACAGATCCGAGCACCCCCGCAGCTGTAGGAGAGATGGGTTCAGCTGTGAGTCACTGACGCGGTTTCTCAGCGCTGTGTGTCAGCAAGTTAATCGCGCCAAAATTGAATGCAGTCAACCAAAAAAAGGTCAATATTTGCTCACAACATATTTACATTAATTAGTTGCCGTGTGTTGAGAGGGCTGCGCAGATGCAGGTGCCAGCAGAAGATGCTGATACCACTCCAATTTACAATTACATTACCCCAAGGACACCACCCTCGTTGTGAACCAACGTAAATAAAATGCTGACTTGTGCAACAAAAGTACTAAATTAGATTTCAGATTAAAATTTGACACAAATGAAAACATGAAACAGACACTATCCATCATAAATACATTTTCTATTAAATAAAGCTCCTGCTGCTGTAGAGAGGTCAGACTCACAGCTCTGAGGTCTGGATGTGTCTGGCTGTCCCCTCGATGGTGTTGCAGTAATCGCTGGCGAACTTGGTGACAATCTGCAGCAGCGTGGCACTGTGGTCTTCTACCGGCTGCCCGTAGCTGTTGAGTCGTGCCTGGTACTGGGCACTCAGCACTGTCACCCGGGTTTTGAGGTCTGGCAGGCAGTCTCGGATGTGGTGCATGAGAAGCCTGCTAAGAGTTTTGGCCAGATAGCGGGAACCGGCGCGGGAGGCGAGTGAGGGGTAGTGGCGCTGCAGGAAAGCCTGTTCATCTTTCAATGAGTCCTCCAGGCTCTTCTGGGTATTGATGTCATGCTGGCTCCTAAGAGGATCAACAATCATGGAGAGAGAGGGTAATCAGATGATCAGGGTAATAAGGATATGAAGTTGTCAATACCACGTGTTTAGAATGATACAATATCTGTATTTAGCCTTAGAAAAGATTAAATGTGCTTTAAGTGGATCTAAAGAACATTTTTACTTCAAGTAGCAGCCTTTCCTTTCTTACTGTATTTTGCAAACCTATCTGTATTACCTTAGGAGCAGGGACCAGATGGTGTTTAAAGATGTGCCCTAATTTTTACCCAAATGATGCTGATTTGTCATTATTCAGCTATATCCTTGTGGTTTTGGCTGGCTTGCCAAATGGGTTTCATCTGTTGTTTGCCTGTTCTGTTTGGCTTTACTTGAAAATATAACACATGGAGATATTTGTTACTTTTGGATACAGTATTTGTACCTTCAGCACCAGTAAATAATAACAGTAAAAAAAATAAATAAATAAAACAAGATGCAATATTCAGTAATTATAGTATCAGTCATAACAAAGGTATTAAAATGATTTATGGGCTCATTCAGTTGAGTTCATTCCTTGTTGTCCTGCCTGAAATTTGGGCTTGCTGCAAAACTTGACAGTGTGGTACTTTTTCTGTACCAGCACTGTATGCATGTTGTTAATAGAAAAAAATCAAATTTTGTGCACCTGGAACTGTTCTTTTTGTTTTTGCCAAAGTTCTGAAAGAGGTTTTTATACTAGTGTTGTATCAAAGTTTCACATTCTGGTATTGTGACAACTCTATAAGGATATGAATCACCACCTTGAATCTAAAACCGTTACATAACTAAAAGAAAATAAAACCATAAACAATGCAAACCTGTTAACCACCCCAATAATCCCAAGTCTGATTGGAATGACTCGACCCAGAAGGACCTCCAGCGCGTCAGTGCCTGCATCCATCAGGTCCAACTTGCTGACCACCAGCAGCGTTCGACGACCTGACAGACACAAACACAGACTGAGCTTTGATTTTATGCTTAAGGACGGTTAATGGTCTTTCCAATTTAGCTCTTCATCATTTATATTGAGATGGACAGGAGGAAAGTGTACAGCAGGACATCACAGGAGAGAGGAGGGCCTCTGATTGCACAGACTTTATGCCATCAGGGGAACATCTGTGGCCAGATAAAGATAACCCAGTCAGCACTTATGAAAATACAACAATGAAATACATGGTAATGTATGAATAAACAGTTGGGCATAAGGAATAGAAGAGGAATAAAACTTAACAACAATGGTTGATTAAAAACCATATATAAACAGTTCAGATATATTTTCTGGGGCCAGCAAATGAAGGCCTTTAAGAGTAAACTCTTAAAATCAATTCAAAAACAAAATGGGCAGCCAGTTGTAAAGTCATTAAAATTGGAGTAATGGGTTCTTGTGGCTGTATTCTGTACAATTTGGACAGAATGACCAAGGAAGAAAAAAGAAATAAAAACAAGGATTACAATAGCATGCAATCATAGAGTATTATCATGAACTATACTTCTTCAAAATAAGTTGTTTTTTTAGTCATAAATGAGGCGTGACTGCAAATTTAAGCAGAAAAGCTGTTCCACTGGACCTTGTTTCCCAATTGAAAACTGGCCAAGGAAAGGAAATGGGAAGTATATTATTAAGAAACTGCAATACAAAAGTACCTATCTGAAGTTTATTAATGTTGAATATGTTTAGATAGATAGATTGATAGATATCCTAACTGGCACACCAGTGAACAACAGGCATTTTAAAGCCTCCCAGCCATTTAGTACAGGCAGACTTTCATCATCTATCAATCTAGTCTTCAGAGTGCACCATGATAGCAACATCAATTCTCTAAGCAACTGTTAAGTGATAGGATGCTGTTAGCAGTAAAGACGGGTGGGTCCAATAGCCTGAAATGACTTCCTCATGCAGATTTAATGATTTAAAAAGTGTTTATACTTGAAGCATGTTACGTAAGAAACACTGATAGAGAGGTAAGAAAATGGAAATGAATCTGAGGAAAAGAGGCGCTTGTGTGCAAAATGTCCTACCATCTGGATCAACCTCTCGAGCCAATTTCAGTGCATCAGAGGTGGCCAAGTCAGAGTTGGCAGGGGACACCGCGAGGATGAGGGAGTTTGGATTGGAGATGAAGGACAAGATCATCTCTTGTACTTGAGCCTCAATGTCCTCTGGCTGGTCCCCAACAGGAACCTGAAGCAACAACAATGAGCAGCAAGCGTTACAGTAAGCACAGCACAGATGGGGTGCTGCTGTGAATCTTTGATGATTGCAGATATGCAAAGCAATCAGCATTAATCATGGTCTAGTCCCACTAATTATGTTTGCACACATGAAACTAAATCAACATCTTTGTGAAGTGGCTGAGTTTACCTTAGTAATTCCAGGTAAATCAACCAGCGTGAGATTAAGGACTTTGGGGGAGAAAATCTTCAAATATATGGGCTCAGCAGTAATTCCCTAGAGGGAATGAAAAAGGAAAAAAAAATCATGAATGCAGTGTAAAAAGCTAAATTTAAGGCATCATTGATTTTACGTCAGTGTTTTCTTTTCACCTTGTTGTCACCAGAAGCGCGTGCAGTCTCTGCTTCAATTTCCTGACGAATTTCCTGGAAATCTGTGAAGCTCTGTCAAAAAAGGTGAGAGAATTACACATCAACTAAATGCAGCACCTACAACATGGCAAAGGCAGCAAGAACATCATTTGAATCTTTCAACTAAATGTACCTGGTTCTTGCAGTGCAGGAATGTGCCCCATTCTTCAGCTTTGACGCCTGAACAAACAGAAGAGTGAGTGTAAGTAATTTTACAGAGAGATTTCCAGCTAAATTTACAGTTTGGGGAGAAATAATGAACTGACAAGATAACACATGGACTGACAGATGAAGATCAGAACGAACAAAATATATGAGTGAGTTCACAAAAGAAATGACAAAGGCAAATCCATGCAGACTAAAAAATACAGAGACCTGGGTAGCTGTTTTGGGCATTTTGTTTTACCCCATCGCCTGAAAAAGTGGTGAATAAGAAGAGGAAGAAAGACTGCATGTTAGCAAAGAGAGACCAAAGCTCTACAAGTAGTAGCTTGCAGTTGAAACAGGGAGAGAAAGTGCCATGCCTTAGTGCTAATCGCACATAAACTACTTCAAACAGAATCCATGCCTCGACAGAAATGACAGAGCTGCTGTCCTACTTATGCTGATATATATCATGACTTGTGTGCGTTTTCAAGGTTAATAAATTCTGAATAAATGTGTAGGTACCACTCTCGATCTTCAGTCTCTCCTGAAGAGGGGCAACATTAATAAGTTGCAACACGAGGGGTCGTCTTGTGACTATTCCTGATCCCCGAGGCAAGAAATCCCGTCCAACCAGGCTCTCCAGCACAGAGCTCTTTCCACTGCTCTGTTATGGCACACAATGAAAGCAATTCAGCAGTGTTTCTAGCAGAACAGCCAGTTTCTATCAGCACTAACAACATTAACAATACATGCTGAATTTCTGATCACATCAAAAACTTAAACCCAAACCAAAAAGCTTGGCATAAGTGAATTTAAGTCGAGATTCACAGATAAGAGTTTAGTTTATAATCAAGCTTTTAATTGTGTGGTGATTTTGGGGGGGATGACCTGAGATTAAATGCAGCAAAGAAGAAAAAAAGATTCAGACATGAGTCTTGATTTAAAATATTTATATTAAATTCATCACAGGGCTGCAACTAATGATTATTTTCCATTGTCAATTAATCTGACAATTATTTTTTCAATTAACAGATTAGTTGTGTGGTCTATAAAATCAAAAAATATTTGAAAATGGTGAAAAATGATCAGCGTTTTCCAAAGCCAAAGATGACATCCTCAAATGTTTTGTTTTGCACTCAACCCAAAGATATTCAGTTTACTGTCATAGTGGAGTAAAGAAACCAGAAAATATTCACATTTATGAAACGTGAATCAGAGAATCTTGACTTTCTCTAAAAATATGAATAATCAATCAATCATTGCAGCTCTAATAGAGTGCAAAAGTGCAAACATTTCAGTCTACGCTGGACTTTGATCAGTGCAAATTCTTTTTATATATTGCACCAAGAAAAGTCCCTGTCTGTTTAGCCATGCAATGAATTCAACAGAAATATTCAACTCAAGTCTCAAGCTCTTCCTCCTTTGCTGCCTTGTAACTTTCCTCCTGACTATCACACCAGAGAAAAGGCGTAAACAAAGGACAGTTTTTGAGGCACAGCGAATCACTGACCTGGGATCCAACGACGACAATCTGAGGCAGCTGTATGACATCTGCACCCACTGTGAGAAAGACCTCCTGCAGCCGGTTGATGGTGGGAATCAGAGTCTCCATCCTTCCAATAGACTGGGCACGCTTACTAAATCGGTGCAAACAGAACAAACATGAATGGACAGACAGATAATACAGTAAAGTAACTCAGAGGACGTTAAATCACAGCGAATTAAGCGCAGAAAAATGCTATTCCCAAAAGCACAATAGGAAGGAAGTTGGCTGGATTTTATTCTGAGCGAGAAAAACAAAAACATAACAGTGTGCTGAATAACTGCAACACCAGCTGACATCTATTTACAAAAAAAAGAGGGAAAAAAAGCTAGTTACTCCCCTGGGAGGACAGTGTTGCTTTGCCAAGAGAGGAAAGTGGTCCTGATGAGAGGGGTGCAACACCCGAGCATCAGTAGACCAACACCGAACTGAATCCTCCCAGATTACGCACGGGAGCATGATTTAAAGCTAAAATCCAGCCATTATGTATCAATCACAGCAATGACCTAATGTCTAAGCTACATGGTAACAAATGATGTAGGAACCCAGGCCGAACGGCTCGGTATTAACAGCTGATGTTAGCTGGCTAAAGCTAATTAGGAAGTGAAAGAAATGTTAGCTTTGTGCTAACGCCAGTTTAGCCGGTGGATCAACCGATGCTCCGTTATGACCTTACCGATGTTCAACAAATAATATCCCTCTTTATCCAATGTATTTGTCGTTCATAGTTCTTAGAAAAAAGCGAGTGTCAAAAACATTGCATTTTGACCAAAATTAGCAGGTAAAAATATAACCGTCCGTTTACTACATGGGCGGTACCCGCATTACTGTTCATCAATCCGATTGGTCGGAAAATATGAATCATGAGCCTTCCCGTCATCTGATTGGTCGAAACGTAAACGACGCACTCGTTTGGTCCCGCCTTATAAAGTCACATCCCATTTAATTTTCACAATAAATCACTTCTGCATTTTATCAGTGGTGTAAAGAGCCCTGAAAATCATTACATTACTCGTTACATTACTGAAATATTACTCAACTACAAGTTAAACAACCAGTGTTTACAAAAAGTACAAATGATTATTCTAAAAACTACTAGTATTAGATCTTTTTAAACCGCTTATGATGAATATACATTTATCAATTGCAGGCATCCAATCACAAGGAGTTTCTGTTTCTCCAAATCTTGTCTAAATTTGTGGTTTTCAAACAGGGGTCTGAGGACCAACAATGGTCCTTAAGTGGGATATAGGGAGTCCCAAGGAAATGGGGGGGATAGAAGATTTTAACTTATTACATTTTTTGGAAGTGAGAAAGAAAGGATAGAAACAGGTTGGCCATTTTTATTAAGTGTAATTTATAGTTATCTTAGTTTGATAATTGAATGCCTATGAAGACTTTTTTTAAATCTTAAAACCTTACAAAAAAAAAACCACTCTCAATTTAGGGGTCCTTGACATGAAAAAGTTTGTGAACCCCTCTAAATTTCTCCTAATTCCTGCACTGCTGTGGTCACGGCCACCTCTCCCAACCTGTGCTGCAGCATTTTTTCCCCCCATTTTTGTTGTAGCCCTACTCACAATCCTGATTTTTAAGTAATTAAATAAATAACTGTGTAATGCATAGTTATGTACAAGTAAAATTAGACTTGACAACATGCTCATAAAAGTACAAGTACCCCAAAAAGGACCTGAATAGGTTTACTTGTACATTTTATGCTAAATATGACTAAAAGCCTTCCCAGTCTTTCATTGCATTCACACAACAAGAAACATCAACACTAGTCTCTCTCTCTCTTTTTTTTTTTCATTGTGTTTTAATGTCTGTATATATAAACATATTTACAAATCATACAATGAACATCAGTTAGTTACGGAATAAAACGTGTATTACCTTCTCATGGATGGTTAAAAGAAAACACCCAGTCATCATCCAACACAGACATTATTAACAAATACCCTCCAGTAGAAGTCATAGTGTCCCCATGGGAGTTGTAGCAGCCACAGATCATGCGAAACCAACGGCATAAATGGATTCCTTTGTATTCAAATATGTGATCAGGTCTTGTGTCACGACTGCAAGATCAATGACAAAAGTGGCCAAGTTTGCTTATCCAAGTCCTTTGGTCGTGGATAAGAAAGCCCTATTGCTGCGATAATCAACAGTCAGTCCTATCTGTGTGCACTGATCAGGCACACAGCTGGGGCCCCCTGCAAGAAAACTGATACTGTATTTTCCATGCCTCACACTCTAAACACTGTATGCACCTCCAAGCACTGGGCACCTCTTTCAAAAGACAATCACAATAAGCAACTTCCAGCTTTAGGTATCATTCTTAGTCCATGTACGAAGTGTCCATTCCCTCGCCGTCGGGGTGAAGCAGCCTTCCTGCCAAGCGCTCAATGTCATCAAGACTAAGTTGTCGAAGTGATCGTTCATAGTCCTTGAAGAAAAACAAAATAAAAAGTTTAGAAACAGCAACTTTCACCGTTATGTATGGTGTTATTCTTAATGGGCAGTTTAGTCTGCAGTAATGCAGACTGCCAAGTAATTTCACCATGTTGGCAGCTACAAATGCCAACCAAAGGAAAGCATTTCAAGACTCTAAGGCAAGGTAAACTGCACAGTAACCAACCTGCTAAGTCTGAGGTAGGTTAGCTATATCATAATTTAGGAGCTCCTTCATAAACATCCATTTGCAGGGTCTATAAATAATGTGAATATGTCTATTTACAGTGAATTTAATTAGGAGTTTTTGAAATTGTAATTAGGAGTTTTTGACATTGATAAACACAAGGGGAAAAATCATTGTCAAAATTAAAACGAATGAGTATAACTTGATATACATTAAGTATAGCACTCGAAATTAAGGATATCCCATTGACAATTAAAATAGCAGCTGGGACACAGATACGGTGCCTGAGACAATTCTGGGACAGTACAGAAACTTACAATTACAAGTGACATTATTACGCTTAATGCACCATGGAATATATTCATTCATTTTAGTTGTTAGGTGTTCAGAGTCGAAAAATGTGAGGTGGCACCAGCACAACCTCTACTCTAACTCACATGGGTGCTTACAAACTATGATGGTGTTTACAACAAAATTAGGTGTTTACTATGAACAAATGACTAAAGTAACAATGAAAGCTGATTGTGGCCAAACACCTACAGTGATTTTACCTTTTAATTATCTGCAGGTGCAGGAAACAACTCGCAGAACTGCCACAGCAGACCAGAGTGAGTCAATTAAGTCACGCAAGATACTGAAATAAGGCAACTAAGCTATATTATACAAAATGGAAAAAAGAGAACTTAAATTTGAGACAGTGGTTGTTGCTGAGAGTAGAATTTGGGAAAGTTAGGGGACACGGAAGAAAAGGTTAATTTCAGGCCCTGATTAAGTACTTGACATGCATTAAAGTAGAAACAGCCAACTTTTCAGCCCTCTTACGTTTCCAAGTGGTATTATGGTTTTTCCACTGTGGCAAAGACAACATTGTGTTGCGTTAAAACCCGTTTTCCCATCAACATGTTTTCCCCTAACCATGACCTACCCTCAACCATAGAGAGCATCACTACAGGGAAAACTATCTGCCAGGGGAACACACTTCCACACAACACCGGAGTGCTTTCTGTTTTCCTCAGGTCTTAGCTCTGTGAAGAAATTATCAACTCAACTTTGGAAATAAGAGAGAAGAAAGAAGCATGTGCACTTAAACGGTAAATTGAAATCATGATAATTTTATACTCTATTAAGGGACAGGCATAAGCTATTTTAATGATGTGCATTGCATAGTAGTAATATAGTTTGGGTAACATAATTGCTTTGCACCAACAGGGGTTAGTGTCAGGGTGGAGGGAGAGAAACATTAGAAGAAAATATTAAGAGAAAAAACATGAATTTGTTCATTAATTTAGTCTCTAATGGAGACATTTCCCCAGAAAAATTGTGCCCAGTGGCAGACCAATGAAAGCAACGCTTATAGGGAACCAATCTAAATGTGGATGGTGTCATTATTCTATAGCCATTAGACTAAGCAATCAGCATTTACTTCATAACGATGAGCCAAAGCAAAAAAGTTGTTCATTTCCACTTTAAATAGTATAAATTAAAAACTAATAGTGCAGTTTGTGTCTGGTTTCCATTACTGAGACCTTGCAGTGGCTTTTACACTGATCAAATTTAAGTGATATATTCCTGTGATAGTTGAGCACCTGAATTAAAATATCTGATAAAAAATTTATGAGCTGACTGGGTGTGTGAACACTGTTAAACAACTGATAACCACAAAATGGACTGTGGGATGCAGAGGACTTCAGAGGATAGACTAGTTGTGTCCTCCATATTTAAGCAACAGGCTTGGCCATATTTGGTGGAGACTTGACCTTTATAGATTCACTCAGACTTCAGAGAATCCAGTCCCTAAATTTAAAAGCAGTATTTATAATAACAGAAGAGGGCAAAAGACCAGATGTCAGCTGAAATGTTTTATCAAATATCGATACTGTCAACATGCCAGAAAACATCACATTATCTTTTGCCCTCATCCCCCACATGCTCATTAAATATACATAGTTGGGCCTAGATCCTTTAAAACAGTATTTTATTCTGACCTTATTAATGTTTTGATTCTCCAGCTTCCAGATCAAAACATCAGAATTAAAAATTAAGAAACTGTAGATATTCACATGTGAAATCAGACCTGCAAAAATGTGATTACTTTGATCTTGTACATTGTATTTGAATACCTTAATAAGTTGTTCATGGACTTTTGCTGCATCTGCTGGACTAAAGTGTCTAGCAAGGATAGTGGAAACAGTCTGCCAAACTCGTCCCTGTGTGCTGCTGCTGCTACTGCTGCTGCTGCTGGCAACCATCCCTGACGCTCCAGTCCTCTCCCCCACCGGACGGATTACCAGATTCAATTTAGCCTCTGGCCCAATGGAGTAATCACTCAGTCTGTGCTCATCTGTGGGAAGCAATATAGTATGCAATCATCAAAAATGTAAAGGTTTGATTCATGTGCAAAATAGAGTGGTAGCAATTACAGTTCTGCACAAAGGTTATGAAACACTTGACTGTTGACAAGTCTACCTGCAAGCGCCTTCCCTTTATACAGCAATCGCTGCTGGTTTGCTGGTATGTTGAGACGTTCAGATACCAGTTCCTTCACCGTGGAGACCTTTTCATCTTCAGTCACCTAGAAGGCCAAAAATACGATGATGTAGTCACTCTGCTTGTTCAGAATACATTTGGGAAACATTCTCTCTTTCCGCTTAGCTTAAGAGTATTAAAATTAAAGAAAAGTGTACCCACACACACACACACACACGTGACAAAAGCACCTCTACCTTATTAAATGGCTTCTTTAGTACATTTCACATCAGAAAATGTAAAAATCACACTGGCCTGTGGTGGTATTATTTATCTCATGAACACTGCAGGCATAACCCACAACAACAAAGACAAGAGTGTGGGCAGGTACTTTTTTAATTCCAGAGCAGAGTTAGGAGAAACACTGCATGGTCTTGATCACTGACGCAGTTTAAAATAGCAGGATTTAGAGGCACTTCTCTTCTGCTGAATACAAAATTTAGTCTAGTATGTGAGCTACTTCCCTATTTGATCCACACATCATCCAATGATTTACATTTCCTGTGCTAGGCATTGATGTCATTCTTGTTTTATTGCACGCAAAATCTCACACTAATGCACTTATAGACCTGTCACAACAATTATCAATTTATCATACAATATATTGACATGACCTCAATTTTTGCTGACCTCGATACTCTGTTGTGTTTACATGCATGTTTGTTTACTTAAGTGTCACCAACATATTAGCCAACATGATGCCTGAATAAACAGCAGGGTTTTCCAATTCCAATGTCAGAATATTCATAAGAATTAAAAGTTCACTGCTCTTTCAAAGGGTGTACTTGCATCATTATGCTATTATAATATAATATCAGTGGCATAAAATGATTTTAAAATAACAAAAATATCTTTCAGCAACAATTTCTGGGACAATACATCAACCAACAATGATATTGAAAACTAGCGGTTCCTGCACTCTCATATAATGCTGATTAAGTCCATAATATGCCCCTTTATTCAGCTGCCTGAGTGTGCTTCTACACATATGTGGCTTGGTATAGCCTGAGTTTGTGCCCCATGCATTAATGTTATCATTTTAAATCTTGGGAGGTACAAACTGGGGGCTAGGACCAACCTAAACTGAGCACATTACGTCACAGATGACGAGAGTAGGAAATGTGTCTTGTACATTAGTGCTGTGCAGTGGTAGAATGTCACCAAGTACATTTATTCAAGTACTACACCTAAGCACAAATTCAAGGTGCTTGAACTTCCTCCGAGTACTTCCATTTTATTCAACGTTATATTTCTAATCCACTACATCTTAAAGGCAAATAGTGAACTTTTTAACCTACTATGTTTGTCTGACAACTTTAGTTAATGGTTATCTTTAAAAATTATTTTCATAGTCAATTGTTCAGTTAATTATTTTCTTGATTAATAGTTATTTTTAAATGTCAGAAAATGGTGAGAAATGTCAATCGCAGTTTCCTACAGTCTATGAAGATGTTGTCAAGTGTCTTACTTTACTGAAACCCCAAAGTTATTCAGTTTATTGTCAAAGAGGATTTAAAAAATCTAAAAATATTCACATCTGAAATCAAATCATTTTGACTTTTTTTCTTAAAAAGAAAAAAAAAAGATTAATCGATTATGAAAATACTTGGCAATTAATTTAACAATCGATTAATTGCTGCAGTCCTTCATTGCTGTGGATTTAACCACCCAAGAGTATATTAAGTAGTTAAAATGATCTCAACTTTGAAGAAAATGCAACACATTACATTACTGTAGTGGTAATACTAATTCCAAAACACTGGATATAAGTAACAGTAAAGTAAAACACTGACAGGGACTATTTCATCGCATGATGAGTACTGTAACTTTTCATACTTTAAGTACATGAATGCAGAACTTTTACTTGTGGTGGACTGTTTCTACAGTGCGATGTAAGTGCTTAAACTTTAGTAAATGATCTGTATACTTTTTCCACACACTGGTTTGTAAGTCATACTGTTGTGCTAAGCCTAACCAAACCCTTTTCCTGAGATAACGTTGCTGTTTTATTGAAGTATTTGCCTAGCGACTTCCCTTTCCAACAAGAACCACCAAATAAGGACTGACAGAGCTCCACTCCTTGTGCTTGAAAATGGTAACCCAAAGGAGAACAGTTACCATCAGATACCGTTACAGTTACTTTGTCTTTTCTAAGGATGTGGCTCTCAAGCTAGAAGTACCGTCGATTCACAACTGAGCTACATGTGACTGTACAATAGCTCCATCTAAGCTACACTATGGGGACTTTCACAACATGACCAACCCAACCTTTTTAGACTCAATGATCATATATGGTTACTTCACTCATAGCTCAGCATGTGACAGAACCACCGCTGTTGGCTAATCAGCCAAGTAGCTAATGCTCATGTCGCGAATTATGCTAGCGTCGTGGAGACATCAATTAGCATTTAGCTTAGCCAGCTCGGTGGTGTAGCTAACTTACCTGTACACTGCATTCTTTCCCTTGAAGCGGTTTCACGGTAAGAATCATTTTCGATGATAGCCTGAATAAAAAAACAACCACACAACAACACCTTACGAGGTTATTAAGGAAAAATATATACCAGAGTAACGTTACTTTGCTAGCTCGAGATAGCCACAGGGCTTCTTCTCTTGTCAGCGGCCCATCTTCTTCTACAGCAGTTGCGGGCTGCTGCTGTTGCTGCCGCTCCTGCTGCTGCTGCTCTCGGTCGACATTGCTGCCACCTACTGGCTGGCGGGTTACATGGCTGCAGATTCTTGTGATTTATGTGGTCAAAAAAGAAAATAATAAAAAATAAATAATGATAATATAAACAATAATAAAATAATTTCTCATTTGTTTTTCAAAATGTTTTGGCTTGATATGCAGAACTCTCTGTTTAGATATTATAATAGCGAATTATGATTTTAATATTTAATTTAAAAATAACTCAACAGACAAACATGTATCTATTGTAATGTTTATAATCTTTGGAAAATTCCACATGCATAAAATGAAATGGACCAATAGAAAAACCACCTTTACCTTCCTTCAAATGGATATTAACCTACAATTCTCTAGTCAAGCTGAAAGATGGAAAAGCCACAAAGATCACAATTTTACATGTTTCAGACAATATTTGAAACATATATTAGAATTATCAAATAATGTCAGGCTACTTAGTTATTAATTTGTGCCCTTTTACTTATTTACTTTTTTCTCCTCATATGTATTATTCTGCTTTTACTGAATGTCAACACTTCCTACACAGTCCCTTTACTGAATATTTTATAATTTATTTGTTATGTCACTAAAAGAATCTAAAATTAAATTCATTAATATATAATATTATTTATATATATATTTTTTTCCCCTTGATGTCATAGCTTAATTCATCGGCACTTTGTTTCCTCTTTTGTTGTTTTGTTGATGTTTATAATGTTTTAATTTAACTTTTAGCAGCCGATAGTTGCTCTCTGTGGAGGAAAATTCACCCCCCAAAAAAGGAAGAGAATGATGAATGATTTTGACTCTTCTGCTCTAGATAATCAGGCCATGATCAAATATTAAAGGGGAAAAGGCAGAATAATGAATGATAATGATGAGCCTGGCTGAAGTTTAGGACTTTAAAGATAAACCTGTAAAAG